>JZLH01S0372529.1:70019-99727 GCA_001188425.1 Eucidaris tribuloides
CTATTTTTATTCAATAATTAGATATATTCTACTTTGGGAAGAATTCTGTAACCCTAATCAGCCCGGGCTTTTTTGAAATTGCATAGCCCGGGGGGGGGGTGGGGGGGGGGCTAATTTGGCCCCCCCCCCCAGATCTCGTGCCGCGGATCGCTGCGCGATCGCCGCGAAAATTTGCACGTGCATAGAGCCGGACGTAATCTCCAAGACTGTGTAGTTAGATTTTTGAAAAATAATTATCTTCTATTTTTAAGTAATTAATTATTCATATTTATGTATAAAATCATATTTTTTGCTATAACTCCTTTAAACAGCTCACAGAATGTAATTTTTGGTGATATATATTCTTTATGACATTTCTAACAATTATCTGTCAAAAAAAATGCTGAATCAGAGTTAATGTTCTTAATGATATTTTATGTCATGAATTTCTTATGTATTCTTTGTTTTTTTCGAGCCTTTTTTTTTATTGTTTTTTCTAATGATGAATGTTCTCCTCACCATTTTGGTTGGAGAAGCATTCTTATTTCTCCCAATTATGTCAGTACCCTTTAAGAAGTATTTAAATGAGTGCCCATGTGCCCTCAACATATGAAGATTTAAGTTATGGTAATGAGGATTGGTAATTTAACCCTTTTTAACTGGGCTATTTCAGAACAGGTTTTTACTGGGGGGGGGGTCAATTTGACCTCCCTTTCAGATCTCGGCTGCAGATCGCACAATCACTGCGAACATTTGCATGTGCATGGAGCCGTATATAAACTACAAGACTGTATGGTACAATTTCCAAAAAAAATATTTTTTCCCATTTTGTAAGTAATTATGCAAATAAGTGCATAAAATTATGTTTTTGCTTATAACTCACTTACAATAGGTAGTAGAATACTAATTTTTGGTGAAAATATTCTTTCTGACATTGCTCAGAATTATCTACAAAAAAATTTGCCAAATTGGAATTAATTTCTTATGTACTTTATTGTTTGTGAATTTCTTATGTATTTCTTTGTTTTTTTGACCTTTTGTTTTCTATTGTTTTTTCGATTAAATTTGTTGGGGACACTTTTGCAATCATAAACAGTATAGAATTAATTAATTTCAACCAGTAAAAGCAAGAATGATCACATATTTATGATTTTTGGCTGAAAACACAATTCCCATTGATTTTGTACATGAAATCACGTTTTTGAGCAATTTTGGGGTTGACATGCATGTATAAAAAGACGTCCCGCGTCGTAACGTTATGTCCGATTTTTGCGAAAGGTCTCAAAAGATGTGCAAGACTTGAAAGTAAAAAGTCAGCGAGCGACGCACTAAAAAAGTTATGCGCGGTGGCATGGTTATGAAATTCGTCGAGGGGGGGGGTCAAATTGACCATTAATATAGGGTTAAGGACGGACATGTAATAACAGGATGGCTCTGGCACTGATGAATCAATCTAGTTTTTCCGTCAAGATTAATTTGTTAAGAATGATGTCAGAAACCAATACTCAGCCCTGTCAAGGAACACAGCAGGGGTGTAGGTTTGTACAAATAGTAAAATATCAGAGCATGATCACCACCATTTTCTTAATACACTTTTGCATTTTCAGTTATAATACAATGCCTAATAAATCATTTCAGACAGTTTTAGGTGTGAAACTCAAACACCTATCAGCACTCCAATATTAAAGAACAATAGAGGAAGACAACGGAGTGAATTTAACTGATCCGTTACAGCTTAATGAAAGTTTGTTCAATCCTCATTATGGAGGAATTTTACATTGGCAACTCGGCCACTTTTTGTGATGAGAGTGTGAAAAACTTTTGAACCCAATTTTTCATTTTATTTCTGAGATATCACTTAACAAGGTGAACATGAAATACATTTTTTCCAACAACATGCGGAATCTTTTTGTTACGTACTCAAACAACATGGAAGACATGCAATTTCAGATGCAAATTTAGGAAAACTAAATATTTTTGTACAAAACTAGTGGAGAGTTCTCCACAGTCTCATTACGAAAAGCAGCAGAGTTGCAATTTTAACTCTTAAATTGTCAAAGTTGGAGATCTACATCAAATAATATAGCCCATAGAGGTTTAAACTTTCTGGCATGTTAAGACTTAACCCATAGCTTAAGGGAACCGGATGGGACCTGTACAAAGTGTATGGGGATTTACAGAATCTCATAGTCAATGGGTTAAGAAGCCAGCTAAGACCACAACAAGCATATCAATTAATTATGAACTTTCATAACTCTTGAACAATTCAGCGAAATTTGCTCAAACTTTCATTATCTAATTCTCTTTTCATCCCGTTTTTCCCCAAATGCACAAGAGTGCCCGAGTGTCATTCCCATTTAGAAATAGGATCTGAAGTTTACTCAAGCCATATAATCTGGTATGTTGATTTACTTTCCAATCTTCATTTATTCCTGATCACTATCACAGTCGCTGTCATCACTGAACCAGTCCAGATCAACATCACGTTTGAGCGTCTGTGAAAAACGGACAACAGCTGCTGAGAGAAGATATGATGTCCTTTTAATTCCCCTCTCCCTCAGCGCTAAGATGCCCCTCTGCTCTGTTTCTGATGTCGACATGCTGGCATACCTTCCCTGTACAGAGTAGCAAAATAATGTAAAATGTATGTTCACCCGTATTGCAACACTTTTGTACACGCTGCATAAATATGACATTCCTCTCTTTTTAGTTTTGTGTCAGAAATGCTTGAAATACAAACAATACACCAACACACATGATAATATACATTTAAAGGTTAGTGACATGATTGGGAACACTTGAAAATGCCTGAAGAACCAAATGAGTTGAAATACATACTAACTGTACACTAGCAGGAGTGGATCTCCCACCTGGGAGGATTTGTCTGTAATTTGTTTACTTAAGGAGAATCAAGCATAAACATAGGAGAATCTTAATTTTATCCGCGGACGATAAAAATAAGCCCCATAGAGAGCCACACAGCAGGTTTCCGTGCTACGAGTGATATTGACATTGTTTATTTTAGAATGAGTCAACGCTTGACTACAAGATTTTCACAGGAGAATAGTTTACTTGATTCTAGAGAAGTTTCAGCCCAAGTTGAGGACTACCCCCAATCATGTCATTTACCTTTAATAGCCCATGTTACCTGTTTTCTCTCCCTGCTTCATAAAAAAAAAATGATATAAAACTCTGAGTTTACTAAAACTCACCCATTGATATCCTACATGTGCAAAGGTATCACGTTTTTAACCCTTATTTCCTTTTCAAATTCCACCCCTAATCCTCCAGGAAGGGGACATTTCTTACTTGCATTTAAACGGAAATAAAGTGTAAAGAGAAATGATGCTCCATTAATTTGGTGTGTAGGATTTCAGTATGTGATGCACATGGAAATAAGACAAATAAGATTCATAAAGATGTTATTACATTACAATGTACAGGTATAAGTTGAGATGAAACAAGGTAAATCCTTCACCTTAAAAATTCCAAGGCACAATGCCTCAACGAAGCTATGAAGTAGAGATATAAAAAGTTAAATGTGAGGAAGGTTACTTCTTTTCAAATATTTTAAAGCAGGGATTCTCAATTTTAGAGCATCAGGCCTCCTGAAGAGGTGCATGGAAGCCCATACAAAAAAAAGTAAAAATGTGAAGATGGTTTGAATTTGGATTTCTGTAGATTACAATTACTTTATAGCCATTCTGGGCCACTTTAAAACTCTGATATTCAAAAGCTTCGAGAGGCTCTGCCCCCTCACCCGTGCTAGGGAACTTTAATTGGGCTCCTGGACCCCACGCGTAACATTCTGCTCGCCTCGCATGTTGGATAGTGGCACAGTAAAATTTCTCGACAAATATGGAGCGTCAACAACAATAATTGAGAACCCCTGTTTTAAAGTGTTTCCAATAAACAAAATACCTCAGGCAAAATCTTCGGTTGTTCTCCCTGCGCCCTTCCTTTCTCCTCTTCTAGCTGTGCAATTACCTCTTGAAAGTAAAATAGAACACTGCGCATCTCTTGTCTCAGCAACTTTTCTTCTTCGTCATACCTTTGCTGCAAGACGAAAAGGTCCACCATTTTCTTTCTCATGTCTAGTGGCACCTGGGCATGATTCCCCGCTAATTTCAGTAAGGAAATGTACAATACAATGAAAGTTAGACAACTTCATTTAACTGCATAAAATTGTTACTGTCTATAATAACCATTTACGACATGGTACTTCACTAATGGAAAATAACATTTAGAAGCATTCTTTACAAATTTAAGGTTAGTGACATGATTGGGAACACTTGAAAATGCCTCGAGAACCAAACAAGTTGAAATGTATGCCAACCATAAACTAGTTGGAGTGGATCTCCCAGATGGAAGGATTTGTCTCAAATTTGTTTACTTAAGGAGAATCAGGCATGAACATTAATTCTATTGGGGCACAATAAATATAAGACCCATAGAGAGCCACACAGGTTTGCCTACCACAAGGGATATTGATATTAGTTACTTTAGAATGAGTCAACGTTTGACCACAAGAGTTTCACAGGAGAATCCCTTGCATAGTATACGTGATTCTAGAGTAGTTGCAGCTCAAGTTGAGGACTACCCCCAATCATATCATTTACCTTTAATAAATTTTAATAACTCCAATATAAAGATGGGATTAGTATTTGATTATATAGGACACTATTGAAACACAGTTAAGGTTAAAATTCATTTTGATTACGGTGCCCAATATATTTAATATACAGGGGTTACATCTTGACATTAATTATAGGTCTTGTAGTCATAATTTCTGCTATTGTGATTGGCAATATTTTAATAAAGGGCACAAAACCATACTCTACAATTTCTATGTAATGCAACCAAAAGAGATAAAAATGTGAAAATGAACTACTGATTGACATTATTTTTTTTATCTACATGATGAGGTCATAACTTGATAGAGAATTTGTTTTCTCTGCTGATTAGATCAAAATCAATTTTTTTTTTAATAAATCACAAGTGAAAGATACATGAATAATGACTTCTTGGATCAACCATATCCTGCAAAATAATTTCACATATATACAGTGATTTTCATTAATGAAAAGTTATAATAAATGAGTCATCAGTAATTTGTTCATGATCTTCTGTATTAAAGGTATTGGCTAACATTTACCACAGTTAAAAAAATCTGAGCTGCATGATTCCCCATGCTACCATTGTCTTTGATAAGGTCTGAAAATGACGCCCTGAAAAATTTGTATTGCAAAATGATTATCTAGTGCTTTAAAAAAGTGAAAATCATAAGTTGATCAGATTCACCTGCCCATTTTCTCCCATAGACTTTCTGTGTGTACAGTACACCTAGGCTATTTAAACTCGCCCCGAGTTTTAATTGTTTATTCATGCATAACTTGCCATTGGCAGTGTAACTTTCTAAACTTTTGTATTCTAGGGTGTTTATTTGTCCATTTGAACACTACTATGTAGCTCAGATATCAAAGTTTGACATTTTTTTTTTTTTAATTGAAGCTCCAAACTGTTAGCCTATCACTTTAAGGTTTTGGTAAACATATAACTATAACAAATTAAAGAAAAATACCATAACAACTTTGGTCCAAAGCACCATTTGCCTTGTAATATACTGATGACAATGTCATTATAGCAGGGTTTCCAAAGAACGGGGAAAAATATATTATGACAGATACAATATTACCAATTTTTTGTGGCAATGCTCTTAACAACAAGTTCCAATGTAAGCATAATGTTCTTACATGGATCCACATGTGATCCTTAATCATTGGAGACTGCAGTAATTACTTTGTAATATAAAAAAAATTTCAGTCCCATTCTTTGTACAGAAGGCAATTACCTGAATGGCTGTCCCATGGAAAGGTACCATCTACAGCATTCTCAAGAGAAGGGACAGCTGAGTCTGGAATGGCTGCAAGTTTAGTCAGGAGGTCCAACAGCTTTTGTCTTTCTACTTCATTCTTTCTCCTCAGCTTTATTCTCTGTTTTGAACTGTCTGTGAAAACATAGTACAGCGTACATGTAAATTAGTGTTATAAGGCAATATTTCACCATTTTCAGTATCTGAAAGTAATTTGCATTCAGTCTTTTGGTTTTATGAATTCGGACTTCCAAATCAAACAAAACTATCCAAAATCAAACTCACTTGTCAAGAAGTGAAATCAAGTAACATCTTTTTCTTTACTGATTTCATCATTCTTTTATGTCACCATATCTTAGTTCAATGTAATCTAAAATAACTTAAATCAACAGGTAACAGTATGAAATAGAGCAAATGTCAATGTGTACCAGTAAATATGCTTCTGTTTATTTTTTGTTCATTGTTTAATCAATAATATGGAAGTGAGATTGAATTATGAACAAATAGGTGCCAATGGTAATTGGCACTGTACCCCCTTCCCATAATCTATTCAAACTATCTATCAAGAACATATAATAACAATGAAAGTTTCATTTTTTACAGAATGATTTTAATGTAAATGATAAATTGTGAATTCAGTCTAAATGGGTTATCTTTTCGTGGTCTGCGGGGATGTTTGCAAATGAGATCCACTGCTTTTAATAATAAAGTCTTATGAGAAACAATGCAAATGATATTGCATTTAAAATGTATATTCACTACATTTTTTGACATATGACTTATTAAAGTTTAAATACTCCAACTGCTTATTATCTTTACCTGCCATCCTGCTTATTGATAGTTTACGCTGCCTGATGCTAAGGGACAGGAGTTCAACCTCTCCCTCAAGCTGGCGTCGTTGCCTTCGGGCAGCATCAGCCATCCCCATTTGGAAGAGCTCCTCCGAATTAACCTGGAGTTGGTTGCTAAGTCGGTTGCCAAGCTCTTCCACAGATGGCAAGTCACCTGCAGCTCCAGCACGTTGCTCAGCTTCCTTATAGAAGGAGCCATCCACCAACAGACTAGACTGAGGGTTACTCCTGGCAATAAACCTCCTCAGGTGGCATCCTTGCTCAGCCTGAGCTCGTTGCCGGAAATACTGCTCAGCTTCTGATGGCTCCTCCAATTCCCTCACATTCCCTTTTCAGAAAAAAGAAATGCAAAACACTAGTACACTACTTTGCCACATAGATAATGTCAAATATTAGCTCTTTGGCTATCAGAAGAAATAAAGATACATTCTGAAAAAAAAAAAACACCCGGGGCTGAAGATAACGAATAAGTACATAAATTAAAAAGTAGATTTACTTTATGCATTGGCAAATTTAGTTACTAGCTTCTGCTTAATTAATTTTATGATAAAATGAAATACAACACGCAATAGAGAAGACTTGACTCAGGATAAATCAACAAAAATAAATTAATGAATGCCTTCAGGATTTGATAAAAAAATAAGTATTGGATAATTCACACTACAGCTAAATATGTTGTTTCATTTCAGAAGCGGGATGAAAACTGGAAAGGAAATACAAAATTATCCATCAAATCCTGGTGTATAGTTATTAAGCAATTTATGATATAATTACAACATACAAACAAGTATTCTTGTGTTCAGGCCTCAGGGTGATAACACTGGTTGAATATTCACAAGGGGTCTGTTAAATGTAACTTTTTACTGAAGAGTGATAGCAAGCAAATAATTACTGTTGGTGAAGGTGATGGGGCAATCACTTCCGAGGCGATCTGGATATAGCTATCTTTTGCTTCGGAAAGATAGCGTATACATTCAGATCGCAGAGGAAGTGATAGGGCATATTGTTGCCTGAAACCAAAAGATGATTATTTGCTTTATATTCCAGACCAGAAACTATTAGAAACTATTCAACGAACAAAAAAAGATGTGTATTTCTCCTGGGGGCAAACCACTATGGACGTTCGATGCACGTGCATGTGCATTAGCGTACATGCATGGTGAGTATTGTGCTTGAGAAATATGTGCGCTGCCGACTGCGCCAACGCGATGATGCCAGTACTTTTGTGTTTCACTGATCTCTTCAGTACACACAGTCCTAATGCAACAATTATCAATATTTTGACTAAGCACGAAATAAAAGCGTCTTATGCTCGGACAATCAATCAAATATCTATCGAGTGTAACAAATTTTTCTTCTCGAGTGATATGATTTGGAAAACTATGCTTTATCACTTGATTAACTCTTGGCAAATCCCAAAATGAGATTCTTTGTATGTGGAATACTGGTAAAAGTTTCTTGCCTACTGGACTTTGTTTTCACTCTGATATTATTGTTTGTATTAACATTTTATATACATATTCAGTGTACAAACTTTCATTACCATACCCATTTGTTCCATAAAATCAATTCCGGTGGATCCCCTTTACTAACCTTTTGCATATCCAACTATTTCTTCTTGCCACCTGGAAAGAGTACTCTGATTGACATCACAATTTACACTGCTGGTCAATGAAGTCAGTTCTTCAGTGCAGGCTTGCTTGTTAGCAACATTCTGTGAAGGAGAAGAGAAAGAAAGTACTGTCACTGTCATTACTTGCAATTCATTTTGCATGACCATTCTTACTTGGTAATCTACATAACGTAATCATTATGAGAATGGAGATACATATTATGTTGGTATTAAATATTTATCAAGATGTAAAACATGCTTTCAGCACAAATTTTAAGACATACCTTAATTTTTGGGCTGTAATCATTAGGCAAAAAATATTATTTTATGTTAATTCTCACCCAGGTTTAATGCAATGAACAGTTTTTCACTTTCAGTTTTAAACATAAACTAAAAAAAAATTACAACTTCATGGTTGGCCAAAAAATGGAAAAAAATGGGATAGTTTCTCAGTTGCTCATATACTAAGTAGAAGTTGAACTTGTCTTGTTTGCAATATTATATTGAGAGAAGGTTGCGTTGACGATACCAGGGGGGTTGGCGAGAGGAGTCCATTGCCCCCACTGCAGTTATCAAAATGTTTCTTCCCGATTTTTTTTTTTACTTTGGCAAACTTGTTTATACCGTTTTATTACATTTTATAATATTTAGACATTTATAAGTCATTCATTATGGGTGGCTGGGTGGGGGTCAAATTGAGCCCGTGTCTCCCCCCCCCTCTACAGAGACAAGTCTTTACATCCAGCTGGCTCATAGTTTTCTGCGTTTTTTTTTCTTCCCTAACATTTCAGTAACTTTAAATCATCAGAAAGCCTACTGCATAAACTGCCATAATCATTCTAAAGATCATACACCTTAAATTTGATTGTCTTCTGGTATCTCAGTTTCCTTTAGTAGATGTACAGTATGTAGTTTATTTTTCTTTACAATACAAGACATGACTAAACTCTATTTATGAGACAATTAGCCCATTGCCAGTATCCCCTAAATTTAAAATGAGCTAATCCTCTTTATGAAGATTAGCTCTGGTCCTGAGATTCAATTGTGTTATTATCCTCATTCTATGGTCCGTAAAGTTACTATTGCTAATCATTATTAGTGTTATGTCAGTGTGGCATGTCCGTTATAGAAAAAGTCCATCATTTGCCACTCTTTCCTGTCTTGAGTTGTTTTTTTTTAGTTTCCTGGTAAGTATTTCCATTTATGATCATGTCCAACATCTTTGTTCTTTGGCCTCCGTGCATTCTTTTCCCATCTACCCTACCCTCAATCATGTCACACATCAAGTTGTCATGTCTCAGTATGTGCCAATCCATTTTCTTTGTCTGACTTGAATCGTGTTCAAGAGGCTTCGCATTTCTCCTGCTTTACCTAGTACTTCTTCATTTGACAGCTAATCATACAAATGCAAACTGTGAGCGTTGGGAGCAGATTTGTACAATGCAGAGTGCATGTTAACATGAATGCACTGCACTGCCACCTCGACCTGTCATTGTAGCATTTGATGGCATAAATACCAAAGTCAAGTTAACATGCAAATTTGCTATTGTACAGTCACCAGATAACCCTTGCACAGGGAGATTAAGGAGAGCACAATGGGGAAAAGCACAGTGGCACTTAGGCACATTAAGTGTAGAATCCCACCTCAAATATCTGTGCATGATTAATGTTTGTTTACTCCACACTGCGAATCATATTTTACAAGTGTAAATTTATCAAAATAATACTTAAGTGATAGTCCATACTGAAATGATGAGTCATTCAGCCTTGTTTAAAACTTAACCCGTCGGAGACTAAGTACGAGTTAACTCGTGTTGGGGTCTATGGAAAATGCATGTTATAGCAAAATCAAATCATCTCCAACGGGTTAATGTGCCATGCATAGTGTTTCTCCAGTGCTAAACTGTTATCTTGAAATTGATTCATACTTGTAGATTTTATAGTTATGTTACCATTGATTAAAACTTCAGTACTGCAACTTCTCTGTTACACCAGATGTCATAAAAGATAAGGCTAACCACAAGGATTAGGATTAGTGTGGATTAACTCTTAAAGTGTGGAGCATTTTAGACAGTATGACACCAAGGAGTAACTCCTTGATGACACTGAGTGACCTTTAGCTATAAACTTTAAACAGCTGTAAAACTCTGTACACAAACACCATAGATAGCAGTGTAGTGCACACAGTAGATAGAAGTACACCCTTTCTGACAGACTATGCAATTATTGGTATAATGCTGTGAGCATTTCTTAAGTTAAAGTAATTTTGGGAAGTTATGTATTTTGAATCAATCAATATCAACAAATCTATTGAGAATGAACATGTTTTTCACATTTCACAAGAAAGTCTGTGATTAAATGTCAAATTTGTAGGAAAATATTATCCCTGCCAGAGTTATGTGTAACTTAGCAAGGACTATTTCTGTACTTGGTAACAGTGCAATTAGTAATCACTTTACTGCCACAATTTTTATCATATTATAGTACAATGAGAAATCAGACTATTTTTCGTGCAAAAATATGCCAACAACAATTTACGAGTAGAGAGAGAATTAGATATGAATAATAAGTTGCTACAAATGCAGTAATGCACCTAATTATTCAATGAAAACAAGTGCCCCCCCCCCCCCAAATTCAATGACAGTCTTCAGCTTACACTGGGGACAAAAAGACAAATTGATAAAAAAACCAAATATCTTATCAGATATTTCTATTGGAAGATGCATGATTTTCCGGACCAGTTTAAAAATCAATAGGGGGGGGGGGGGTGAGAGACAAAAAGACAAAGTGATGAAAAACTTCAGCCAACCATAAGAAAATGAATATCTAATCAGATATTTCTATTGGAACATGCATGATTTTCCAGACAAATTTGAAAAATCAACAAGTGGGGGGGGGAGCAAAAACACCCCCACACACACACCCACGTGCATATAACAAACAGAGTAGTTGCTACATGTATAGTGTTTCATGACTATTTTCTTTCAAAGTTCAATTTTTTTTAGCCCAAATTTGCGACGCCTGTCACACGGTACCAAAGTTATGGAATATGATCAGGCAGCGGCTGTGAGGTGGGTCTAAAAGACCTGGCTATTTTAGGATTGAATTTCAGGTTTGGACAAAATGGGACTACTATATTGGTGGCAAACATCATGGAGGTTTCTCCAAGCAAATATCAAGCACAGGTACTCGGATATGCACAGTAGGGGGTAAATTATCTAAGTACAGTTATCAAATTCATTTTTGAGAAATGGCCATTACATGTACATGCCATCAAGTAAAATTGACAGTGATCCTTAACCTTTTGGACCAACTTTGAAATAAATCCAACAAGCAGTAATTAAATCATGGCAGTCATACAATTGTAATGTATACATATCTAAATGTATTGTATTGTATAGTATTGTACATAATTATTACACAACCATTTAATTCCTGTATTGGACAAAAGAATGCTAATAATTGATTTCTCACCTTCAAATAACGCTTGCAAAGCTGGTCAGCCACTTTCTTGCTTTTACGTTCATTCCAGAAAAACACATGCTCTGTTATGGTGTCTTCTCTTGCTGCAATAGATAAGTGCAGAGATACAGAAAAATGTGCACTTTACCGGCTTCATCTAACAGTCATTTTTAACTGCTTGAGTGCATTCGTATGTATGGGTGGGGGGGGGGGGGGGTAATTTTATAGGTAACTCTAGAAAATCCAACAAAAAAATGCTAAATCCAACCAAATCTATTTGAGAATTTAATGTTTTTTCCCTAATTCCAACAGGATATTCTCCTGCTTGGACCACCTTTCAAATGGGATACTTTCCAAGCTAATTAGAAATTACACAAAGCACACATGACAAACTAGCGAGAAGCACACAGCCTGGTTCCAGCTCTGATGTTCTATCTGAAGTGTTTCTTAATTATTATTGTTGAAGTGCCATATTTCTCGTTGAAAATTTTCACTGCTCCACTATCCAACAAGCGAAGTTAACACAGCGTCGCGGCGTATCGTCCAGGGGCCCGCTCAAGGTCCCCTCATGGGGGTCCAGGGGGTGGAGCTCCCCCCCCCTAGTTTTTAAATATGAGGCCTTTTAAGAGGTCCAGAATGACTTTAATTAATATAAACAGAATACAAACAAATTCAAAGAAATTACACAATTTATTATTTTTTTCATAGCAGCTTTGATGCCCCACTTCGGAAAGCCGGATGCTCCAAAAGTGGCACACGCGCCACATTTTGAGAATCCCTACTCTACCTGCTCTCAGGTGCAAACTGATCCTTAATTTTGGAGCATTTACTCCAACAAATTTTTTTTTAAGTTTTACATCCCAGAACCCTGTATATTTCACCATTTTTGAAAAAAAAATGCATGTTTTTTGCCAAAAAATGGCTGTTTTGGCGAGACAAAAATTTTCTCCGCCTACTTTGAAATGTTTGTAGTACATGTATCCACAATATTAGAACATATCCCTTGTGTTCGTTCAATTTCAATATGTAATTAGTAAACTTTAGTAAAGTCTTTCAATTGAAACTCTATTTGCCTCATACCACTGCAGACTTAACATGTGGAAACCCATAGAAATTGCTCTTTGACAAACAATACCTCCAAAAGCCCCTTTTCAGAGTGATATATGACTTAGAGCTCCAAAAATTTACCTTGAACATGGAAAACAACTTTTCTGCAGTGAAACCATGTAACTAAAAGATTATTTAAGTTTGTTTGAAAAGGGGACAATAAAGGTACTTGAGAGGAGAATGAGAAGTTTTTGTGATAAACTTACCAGCGGCTGACATATTTTTGGTTGTTGAGCCAAGTCTTGACAAATATGAGAAAAACTGCTCCATATCTTCCCCAGCTCCAGCACATGCTCCTGGCTGATTGCGACCACCCCATAATACCTAATAAGAGTTTTAAAAAATGTTATTCTAGAAATCTATGTGGAACATTATATTGTAGCTACATTACTCCCAATTAATGCAAACACACAGTTGTTACAGATTGTGTGCTCCTTTACAAGATCGATCATAGTTGCAGTGTGTTTGCATAAAAATCCCAACCACTGATTCCATCTATTTTCCAGGCTTTATACTGACAAATTGTTTGGCTGATTTTGGCCTGAATGCAGGAGATTTAATGAGTTTTAAATGTTTTAATTTTCAATAAGTTTAGCTTTGTTAGCTTTGTAAATGAAAACTAATTAGGTACTTTCTATATTTGTGTAGCTAAAGAAGAGTTAATATTGACTTCTCCTTGGAATAGACAGTGTTAAACTATTAACACAGAAGTAGTTAGCCCTTAACCAAAAAGGAAAAAAAATGCTGACTTCTTACCTGACAAGCCCATTCATGTGCCTTTGAATGCATTACTGACAATGCTGGTTTCATGCTCTCTACTGCTCTCTGGAAAAGCTCAGATTTTTTGCCCTGTTTGACAGCCCAAGGCCAATATCTGCATATGACATCTTGCCAAATGAAACGAACATTCATTGGCAGAAGGTGATGTACATGAAGATAGTGTGGAAACACGTATTGCTCGCCAGTGAACATGTTCACAGCTTTTTGAGCAATTGCATGGCGACAGCCAGCAACCTCCAGCCCACATTCATCCAGCTTGCTCTGTGACCTTGCTGATGCTCGTGCTGCCCGCCACTCTGTTGATCCGCAAGTGTTTTCTTTAGTTTCCTGTCACATAAATCAAACTGACTCATAAGAAAATGATAATGGTGAAATTTACTCAAACATGCAACTAAACATGTATAACAAGGGGAGTAACATTGGTGAGATGTCCAGCCAAATCTGCATAATCACATGTACAGGCATAATCTCTCCATTTAAAATTTCAATGCATTGAGCAGTTTGATACCCATGCATGGGTCAATTATGTGGTAATACTTTTGATCACGTTTGTTAACAATCCAAAATCATGCATGAATATACAAATACATATCTTGAAATGTTCATGCTGTCATTTGATGATGCATAAAATCATTCCAACCCTTGTACATGTATGCTTCCAGCAAAATTCACAGGAAGATCATACAGCATTGAGTACAAACAACTAGTAATAAGGCAGTCTTGTAAACGAATTTGCATGTGTTTGAGAGGTGCTTCGGTATAATGTTTTCCTTCATATAGTATTGATGAATGTAGTGGTAATAACCCTTGTCTAAAATTGATAACAGAATATAATTGGTTTTAACCCTATAGTTAACTGGGGGGGGGGTCCAAGTTTGACCCCCCCCTCGCCAAAATTTCGCGACCATGCCGCCGCGCAATATTTTTTTGATCGCGTCGCTCACTAACTTTTTCCTTCCGAGTCTTGCGCATCTTTTGAGACCGTTTTCGCAAAAATCGGACGTATCGTTATGACGCTGCGCGACTTTTTATACATGCATGTCAACCCCAAAATCGCTCAAAAATGTGATTTCGTGTACAAAATCAATGGAAATTGTGTTTTCATCCAACAATCATAAATGTATGATTATTTTTGCTTTTACTGGTTGAAATGAATTAATTTTATGCTGTTTGTGATTGCAAAAGTGTCCCCAACAAATTTCATCGAAAAAACAATGGAAAACAAAAGGTTGAAAAAACAAAGAAATACATAAGAAATTCACAAAACAATAAAATACATAAGAAATTAATTCCAATTCAGCAATTTTTTTTGTAGATAATTGTGAGAAATGTCAGAATGAATATTTTCACCAAAAATTAGTATTCTTCTAGCTATTGTAAGTGAGTTACAGGCGAAAACATAATTTCATGCACTTGTTTGTATAATTAATTACTTAAAAAATAGAAAAAATTATTTTTTGAAAATTTTACTATAGAGTCGTGTAGTTTACATCTGTCTCTATGCGCATGCAAATTTTTGCGGCGATCGCCTGATCGGCGGCCAAGATTTGAAGGGGGGTCAAATTGACCCCCCCCCCCCGAGTAAAAACCTGGTCTGAAATAGCCCAGTTAAAATAGGGTTAAGTCAAGTGGATTGATATCAAATGCACAATTCATTTCATATCTAATATCTATTTTAATATGTGACTCCTACACTAAATCAGTATGAGATTAGTACTGCATCATAATTATTACCTTTTTAGTCTAGTTCTCCAAAACCTAACATACTTCAGTTTATGAAATTCACTGAAAACACTGCTATTTTGTTTAAAAATTGTTATTCATTTATGTGGTATTATTTTGTAAATTGTCAAAAGTTAAAAATAAAATGAAGAAACAAACTCTTGACCCCTACCTTCAGCCCCTATGACTGACTAGGTGTTCTCTATAAACTTGTTAATATCACCTAGCTCCCTTCAACAAATTCTTGTAAAATTTGATACAGTTCCGTGAAAATAAGAGAGAGAGAGAGAATGAAAGATTGTATTCCCATCCTAAGGACACATTCCAAGGACACATCTATCACAAGAACAACTTTACATTCACAACCCTATGAGATAATTTCCAAACACTGATGGGAGAAGTCAGAAAAGGCACATCTATCTTACAAAAAAGCATGGAGAAGGGGTACAAAGGGAGTGCTGACATGGGTCCCCACAGAATAACTACCTTGAACATTTGATCAACCTCATGTCACCTCCAAACAATAATGAATCATGTCAAATTTAAATTTTAAATTTTAAATTTTAAATTCCATTCAAGCATTTTGAAGAAGAAATTTAATATCGGAAGTTAATGAATACCAGTAACACATGGTGGACAAAGTTATCAAATTTTTGCAATTTTGCTGTAAATATTACCTTTGTCTGTCTAGTCGTGGATGGCTCATTCACCAGATCCATATGCTTGGCCACATCTTGATTGCTTGCAACAAACACACCTCCATAGTAGGGTTGTTTGGTACCTCTGATAGAATAGTTTGAAAAATAACTTTAAAAATCATCACTGAACAACTGGTACAGTTGAAAGACTCATCTTAAAAATGCAAAGCAGGTATGATTGCAGACAAATGTAATATATTGCTATTGGTTCATGGCTTTCCCTAAAATGTTTTATAGTTTTTGAAATGTTTCTCGCCATGCACACAGTGAAAGTGGAAGTAAAAGTGGAAGATGAATTGTTTTCCTCGGTTAAAAGGCATTTGTGCTGTATAGCTAATTCTTGCTTCTATGTGATATACATTTTGATATCGAGCTTCCAATTAGATTGTTTGATAATTAGACACTTCATATCTTCAAGGGAAACAACATAATTAGGGAAAGTCTCCATTTGGCGGGTAAAATCAGTCTAGAATGAAGATCACTTTAAGATTTCTACTGCTAACAGTTTGTAGTCAAATGTTTACCCTTTTAAAAAAACAATTACAACTGTCACATCCTCATTTGTTGTACTTGCTTTATACAGTTGCATGTGGGTTAAATTCATTGGTATTTGTTTCTACTCATTCTTTTCTAGAGACATTTTCAAATGCTCTTAATCATATCATATCGCCTTTTTATGGCTACCTTCCTTTAAAAATTGCAGTATGGACTGACATAAAAAGTTTCTTTTAAGTATGTGCACATGGTGCTTCACATTACCTGGGAACTTTGGCATATCTGTAAACCTTAAAGTTCCCATCGACATGTGCAGAGTGCTGGTTACGGTGACATGCTGGACACTCCATGGGATTCGTTCCTTCTAAGTTCTTCAGGGCTTGCCTGCTGAACCTAAATTCAGCCAAGGCCCTGGCCAGCACTGTCTTGTTGATTGAATAATCCTACAGACAAAAGGTAGAAAATTAGTAAGTACATCTGATTGAATGATACAGACATGCTCATAAAGGCATGTAAATTAAATCAAAAAAAATTTTCGAGCAGAAAGAGAGTGGACAAAAACCAAGGGTGGTAATCCCGGGGGGATGGGGGGGGGGGGGTGTTCCCCCTCAATTTTTTTCTGGGAGATTCCCCCCTCCCCTTGATTTTTAAAACTTAACCTTATTTCAACTGGGCTATTTCAGCCCTTATAAAAATGAACAATCTTAAACAATGGGAATACCATGGTAGTATCATGGTATTGACCAAAATACCATGGTATATTGGTCAAAACCATGGTATTACCATGGTTCATTTTTGTAAGGGAGACCAGGTTTTTACTGGGGGGGGGGGGGTAGTACCATGACTTCAAAATTTTAAAGTGAAAAGCCATTTGTTACGCTTTAAGGCTTTGACACAGTGCACACCAGCTGTCCATCTCTTTCATTTCATAGAGTGCACAGTGTCAAAGCCATAAAGCGTAACAAATGGTTTTTCACTTTAGATTTTTAAAGTCATGGTACTCAAAAAATGCATGAGTGAATAGTATTGCCTAATGTGTCATTTGAAAGAGCATAAGTCAAAGTTTATTTTGAACTTATTTTTGCAATTATAAGCCACATTGCTTCCGCACAATAAGCTTTTGTTTCAGGGTTGTTTTTGCTGGGACGCACTGTATATATCTCAAGATTAAAACTGTAAGCAAATTGAACAGAACAAACATTATTTGAAAGCTAAGAATATGCTTTTGACATTCATATAAGCAACATGTCACAAGTGTATTTTACCAGTGACAGGGAGCTATAGCCAATAAGTAAACTGCAAAGTAATATACATAAATAAATATCCACAAAATGAACAGACAGTTTAAATATGATCTGAACATAGCAGCCGTGGCGTATCTAGGGATTATGGCGCCCGGGGCAAACAATGAAATTGCACATTTTTCCACCTCCCCCCCCCCCAAACTTATTGACGTAACTATAAATGCAAAGGAAAGACCGATCAAGCAGAATAGATTGTCTTTGCAAAATTATGCGAGGGAGCGGAGCGACCGAGCTTTAGAAAATTTATGTACTCGTAACCCTATAAAACCCATTTTCTAACGCACTTTACCCTGTAGACTGGGAGGGAGGAGCGCATAATTCCTGTAAGGTTGACATTTTTCCTTCCTTTTTTGCATTTTTTGCACCCCCTTTAAGTGGCGCCCAGGGAACGTGCCCCCTCTGCCCCCACCCCCCTTAGATACGCCACTGCATAGCAGTTCAGTTAGTTTCAATATTGGTCTATACTTTAAAAAGACAAAAACACATATTGTAAAATTGAATGTTATTGCACGAAAACAGAAGTATATGATATTATAATAACCCTCAGTCAAATAGCCTCAACTTTCCAATTCAAATCCAAACTAACATCTAACTTGTTCATATTTTGTCGTTTTAGTTTCTATATGACGTCTTTGCTTTGGTTTATTTTTGTCATTTCAGCACCATAAGTTCCATAAGCAGACATGCATGCTCCATAGTTTTCTTAACATCAATGTACATTAATGCGATATGAAAAAGTACCAAACTGAACCACTAAATGATAAATGATTAGTTTATGAATGTCACTTCATCATAATTAGAAAGTCCATAAACATTTATCCCTTAAAGATATTAAGGAAAGGTACTCACAGACTGATCTATGTCTTCCAAAGCTTTAGCAACGGCAGATAAAGATGTACCTGGCATGTTTTTCATGAAAACATCAACCAGATTGAGGGTGTCAAATGAAAATATGTAATGGATGTGCTGCACAGACCCTGGCCAGAATCCATTTCTGAGCAAAGTTGAGATCTCGTCCATTACATCAGTGTAGACACCATTACAATTTCGGCAGAATAACTCTTTACGGGGAATACTTCGACGACCTGGAAAAGAATTATTATACAAAACAATTTACACTTTATTACCACCACATTAATTCTTTATATGAGTGACCAATGTGTCCAGTTGGTGACCACATTATTATGTTAAATGTATATTTTTTAGTTAAACAATAATCTTATCCAAATTTTACTACAGTGAAGACTTAGTGATAGAATGATAACCTTGGGGTCCAGATAAGTATGCACACTAGTAGCTGTTAATGATATTTCAGCAAAAGGCAAAATGATTTTGTTTTAACCATTTTTTTATTCATTACACATGTCATAAATAAAAGTTGACTACCATAAGGGTAATAGTGAAAATCCTTGACCTATAATGATTCCAACAGGCATGCTTTGACCTAAGAGGAAGGCATGGGTCAAATCCAATCAGTCAGAATCACCATGAATATAGATCTGTAATGTGATTCAAATTCATATTGACCAACATGAATGTTTACTTATGAAAGCATTAGAAAGGAAAAATCACAAAAGCAATATAAATGATGAAATTTCATTTTCATGTTACTTTTCCTCAGAGACCAGAAGAGAGTTTTTAGGGATTTTATTAGTAATCTTTAAAGCCTTTTTGACCTTGACAATTGACTAAATTGCTGGAGTCCTCAATGGTCTCACGTTCATCCCGTTTTGTCCACGGTGGCCTGAAACGTGGTTGCTGTGGCCGCCGGGAACATAGTGTAAACGCGGGTTACAAGTCAGGGGTATAATATTTGATATTTTCCATAAAAAGCAAAAAAAAGACAAATATTCTTTCAGAAAGAAATATTTCATATTTTGATCACATTTCTGGCATGCCTTAATATTACAATTTCTTACCTCTGAGAGTCACAGCAATATATGTTCCAGAGATGCGTGAACCAGGTTGTCCTTCTAATTGACACTTTTCGCACTTGATGCAGTCTGGCACTGAGAAAGATGAATCTGTTTGAGATACATGTGAATTATGACAAACATGAAAACATTATTTTCATTTTACATGTACATGTACATGTACATGCAACACTTCGAAATAGTCTTGGATATGCAGAAAGGGTATTTATGATTTTTGTGGAAAAGGGGAGTTCAAGGAGTAATCAAATTATAATACATAGAAAGAGGGGGGCGTAAGTGAAGACATCATTTTAAAGGTTGGGCATTCCAGAAAATAATACAAAGCATAAATATTATTTTGTCATTTTTTGAATTACTACTTTCAGATTTAATTTAATTTTTTCCTTTTGTCTTTGTCTTTTGTGTGTGTGTGTGTGTTTGTTTTTTTTTGTTTGGTTTTTTTTGGGGGGGGGACTTTCATTAAAATAAAACCCGGCTCAAAAACCAATGTTCTGTTTATATGCTATATACATAATTCAGTTGTATGACACATCTTCTTGATAATGTGCACATCTCATATCAAAATACATAAAATTTTTGTGAATCTTCTGCCCCCGAAGCATAAAGAAATACAATGACAGGTCTTATAACTTATGTTACTACATGAGGTTCACCTGTTGGTATTCTTGAGAAGTAACCACCCTCCCAGCTTTCTCTGTCATGGAGAAATGAAGAGGCATGCACAGAAGAGTCACATTGTGCACAAAGATATTTCCTGCAGTCCACACAATGAACAGTAGGTGGGTGCTGCCCACATTCTTGACACTCTTTGTCTTCTGGGGGTGCCTGCTTCTCCAACAAGACTTCAAATATTTTGGGCCTCATTTCCTTCCAGCTTTCCTCCACTTTTTCCTGCCTTTGTTGCCACGAGGGTCTGGCTTCCATTTGGAGTGAAATTCCAAGGACTGCTTGTAGTTCTTCTAAAAGCTTGTCAATGTCATCTATCCAAAGGAAATCAAAGAATAAAGCCCCCAAGGTGGGTGCATTACTTATGAGGCATATCAATAAAACAAACATTTAGAATCAATATCTCTACTTATTTTGAATTGATGTTGAGTGCACATATTCTAAATGTGGTGGTGACATGAACTTTTAAGTAATCTGGGTACTCGTCCCCTTAGACCTCAAAATGTTATCACAAATGCAATCAACTAATAAAGCTGAAGGCAAAACATTTTAAAATAAGTTTATACTATAGTTATTAAAATACAACATCAACTTTAGAGCAGATTACTGATTAGTTTTGGTCGATCAGACAAAATTTGTGTCCATCTTTCACAAAGAATCTAGGCCCTACTATCGTCACCCCAGACATAAGAAAACAGCATCACACCTATTGAAATTTGTTCAGAGTGACAAATTATAATGTATCAAATTAAAGGAGTGCATCTAGCAGAATGTACACTACCTATGGGATCAGACAAAATTTGTTTCCTTCTTTCACAAAGTATACTATTGTCACCCCAGACATAACAAAACAGCATCAAACCTACTTAGAATTGTTTATAGTGAAAAATTATGATGTATTAAATTAAAGGAGTGCATCTAGCAGTATGCACACTAGCTATGGGAAATGCCAGGGTCCCCTACCCCCCCCCCCCTCCAATTAACATTTTGAGTATATTCTCAAATATGGGAGGGTTTTAGAGAGAGCCAATACAACATATGTGTATCAAAAAATAAAATTGCAAAGAACTTCATGTTTTAACATTTACCAAAACTATACCTTGGCTTTAATAAATTTGTCAATTAGACTGTAACCATTGACCTTGGTCTAAGGGATAAAATTCAAATGATATTGCACATATTTATCAAGTTTGACATAAATTGACACACAAACAAACATCATAAATATCCATAATGTGATTTCAATATGTATTACACCCTTCACTAGATGTCCCTCAAAACTCAACATACATGTAATGTACATGTATTTCTATTTGTACTGGCACGTGACTTAAAACCATTTAACCTATGATCCACAAATTACTCAATTTTTCCTTGCCTTGTCACATGTTGATTTACTTAAATTTCCATTTTGATACCTCCTGTGCACTCTCAAGTTATTTTGGAGCGGAGCACATAGTCTGCAGGCACAGACTTTATTTTGCCACTACAATTTCACAGTGCCTTGAGCCAAATGTAATCTTGGTGGCTAGGGCATGTGCAGAGCAGGGCCTATGGAAGTAGTAGTCTGCAGCACAGGTTGTTCAGACCCTGATTTGTGTAGCACGACAGACAAAGGTTTGAGCCTTCAAACTAGGTGACATCCATACATGGATCTATGGTCTTCCACATGCAGAGAGTGCACACTTCTTGCACAACTGCCTTAATCTACTGATAACATACATGTATATGGTACCCTGGGGTACCAAATAGAAATCCGCCATTTTGTTGAATTGTATATTTTTTAGCACTGTGTCCTGGGTTACAAACCTGTGTAAAAGTTATATGTTTGAAGTGTAAAAATAACAACTGTGCAACCTCTGCATCATAATTCATAATCATTTATCTCAGTGATCATATCCAACGAAAATACATTTTTGAACACAAGAGGGGGCTACACAATGCGGTAGCACGTGGTGCAGCATATTCACATCCACACTATTATGATATAGGCTCCCTATTAAGAAAAGTTTTTTATGACACTTTACTTTCTTCCTTTTCTGCGGGTTTCTTTTGACAGTACAGTTTTATTTACAGATGATAACAATATTCAGCTTATATATATGATGTAAAACTACTGTGCATACAAAACAATGTCTACAATATCTGTTTCATCATAATCTCAGTTCTAAAGGCACAACAAACTTTTCTGACATTATCTGATAAAGAGTGTAATACACATGTATACATACCAGTTGCTTCGTTAGGAACTTGAGGAGTGACATCTTCAGGGAAAAGTACAAATTCTTCTCTGATGAAGTTATCTACATTTTGATGACATAAATAGTATAAAAAATGACCAAAAAAGACTGCACATCTGACTGTAGGAATATCTGTTCTGAATTTATATAATCTTTCAGGATACAAATCAGTAATCAAAAAATATTACACTGTAATAATGCAAGAAATATTGGAACCTATTTAATTTAGTGCACAAATGGAATATCATTTGTTCATTTAGGATGTGGGACCTTGGATTTATATTAGTAATAAATTGGGTGACATTGCTCTGGTTACAATATCTGAGAAGACAAAGAGTTAGAGTTAGTGTTGCCATTGGGCTTTTATTTCAGAATAGGAGTAATATTACAGTTAAGTGTTGGATTGAAGCATATACATTATGGCAGGGGGGGGTGTTTATAAGGATATCGATATCAAACCACCACATATCTGGAAAAAAGGGGGGGGTGGTGTTTTAGGTGTTAAACACCCTCCCTTTACAAAAGGGGGGTGTCCGAAATTTTGTAATTTGTGTTCACCGCTTTTCATACAGCTTGTGTATTGTTTTTTTTGGGGGGGGAGTGGGGTTATTGCAATGACAATAAAATTATAGTATAAATGAGAATGTAGCCTGAATTCTCTACACAGCATTGATTTTGAGCTGCATCATAATGCAATTGGATAAAATATCGTTTTTTGAACTAATTCCTACTGTAACCTCCTCACCATCCCTCTCCCTAGTTTAAAATACAAACAAACAAACACAGACACACACATTAAAGCTTTTGTTTTTTGTTCATAGTTCTGTTTAAGGCACTGTCCCACTATCCCAAACTTTAAGTTTCTTCGCTCCTGATAATTACACTTCTTGTGTATTGGCCAGTGGGAATGTAAATAACTTGAAAACAACTCACATTCAAACAACAGTTCTGGTAATGTGGTCAGTTTGAACACATAAGGGTGAAACAATGCTTTTTGAGATTGGGTGTTGGATGGATGTAAGTTTACGTATGGGCATATGTATCAACTTTGCATAACAAAATGCAGTCAAACTTGGTAAAGTGTTACAGATGAAAAGTGCTTGCATTTTTGTTTGTGGGACCTTTCTTCCTCTGTGGATATTGGAATCATTTACTGAAAGATTCGACTCACCTTGAATACTTTCCTGTATAGTGGTTTGTGACTTGATACCTGTAAATTAGGGATATTGATACCAACAGAGAAATGTGTTTTTTGACAATACTGAGAGATTCAAAATGTCATACAGTGTATTTATGTTGTTTTTTTTCAAAGTATCTTCTATATATGTGGAAAAGATAGTATGGATAAAATTGGATCAAACTTCCTAATTTTTTTTCTATGGTACATTGATTATACAGTGAAAATGGCCTAAAGATAAACACCAAAAGTGTGACATCCCATCTCGAGGTCTATGGGATATGCACGCTATTAGTATATAATCAAACTGCCTTCAACAGGTCATTTGAAACAGTAACATAAAGTCATATTTTCAAAACTGCATTAGGGTCACTTGATAATCATTGACCAAAATTTATGCATATCAGTCCACATGGACATGTGAGCTTTGACAGCTCACTTACTAGTATTTGAACTTCTGTGTAGCCTTCTTGACAGGATTGGATCACATATACAGGTATATGATGTTAGAACACTTCCCATTTATACTGAAAGATTACATATTTAACCACAGTAATTCGACCACACACAGTAAAAATTTATGAATTTATGACCTGCGTGTTCAATGAAATGACCTGATTTCCATGAGTTTTCTATGCATCTTCTGTAGACAAACACATAAAAGCATGGCAATTTTTTTTCCATTTCTTATGTTATCATGGTAATAAAAAAATATTACGAATAGACAAGTGAATGGAAGGACGGACAACCCCAAAATATAATGGCTCTGTCCAATTTGTTGGCAAGGCAAGCAAAATTTCAGTTCTGAAAATAATTAACACAATAATCCCTATAAATAAACAAGCTGCTTACCACTGCAAGGTGATTTCTTCCTTTTCTTTGTAGTGTGTGGTATCAAACCAGTTTGTGGGTCCCTGCTTGGATAATACCACACACTACTATCTACCTTCTCTTTGTATAGTCCCAGGTTTGCCTCTAACTTTTTAGTGATAAGTGACCGGAACTCATCTGAGGACCAGTCATCATCTCTGCCTCTTAGTGTCCTCCTACAGTATTTCTTCCGAGCTACATTCAGAGAAGACACACATCATGGAAAGAGCTGTTATCATCGATAAATTGTATTATACATTTTAAAGACTAACGGAAATGGCAACACATTTTGCTAAAAAGAGTAAATGTTATTGGCCTACTATTGCTTGAAGCAAAACCAGTGGCACTGGATTCATGATTTGATCTATAAAAGTACTTTTATTATCATTTATTATTCCAGTGACTGGAATAATAAATGATGATAAAAGTACTTTTATAGATCAAATCATGACACTGCTCATCAAGCACTTACGTTTCTCAAAAGTTGGCTTGTTTTACATAACACTTCTATGTTAAACAAAATAACATTTCATATCATCCATCCTGTGAGCTGTTCCATGTATGGTAAAAATATTTTCATAAGTTAAAATATTAAATGTTCTATTCAACGTTTAATCTTTCAACGAATGAAAATATTTGTACTATTGAACGAATGAGGAAACATTCATCATTTGTTTTATACAATTAAAGTAGATCTTTGTCATTTGATTGGAGGATTGTAAAGTATGAAAATCATAGCCATATTTTCTGATTATCTTTCTGGCTTATTCACAAGTTGAGCATGTTCAGTGTGCATGTGTATAGTCAATGTCTCTGCAGTGTCCTCCTGTTAGTGTAAATTTTGCCAAACATTCAAATCCTTATTAAAACAGTGAGTTATGTTCCCGGTTATGTTGAAAGTTCAAACTTAAGCTCATTACAGTACGTACATCATTGTACAGTTCAATCAGCGTGGTATGTACCACATGTGTATTGCACTGCGCACGGTGCACACAGTTAGTACACTGCAACACACAGTACGGTGACATTACGAACCGTGAAATGGGATGAAAATGGAACCAACATGCACGCAAAAATACAACCAAATTGCACGCTGGGCTGAATAGGGTATTTATTCAAAATCACGTGACCAACAATCCTCCAATCACATGACAAGAATCTACTTGGATATTGTATAATGATCATTGAATTCACCTCTCAAATAATCCAACATTCTTCTATCTTCTTTCTTTCTTTCTTTCTTTCTTCTATTTTATTCTCCTAAAAAAATTGTTTATGTTTATCTCAAATTCAAATGGTAGCAGCTTTCTCAATACCCTTTCATCACATTTGTCATGTCTTAATCAATGTCTATAATGCAGAGTTGCCAATATCAGTGAATGAAATTGCGTGAGACTCCCATAGGCCAATGATATAACCCAAGGGTCCAAATGCATGAGTCTTGCGCTCATTGCGTTAGAGTTGGCAGCCCTGATAATGTCAAGTTTTTATTGCTTTTACCTAAAAAGGCTGGGGGGGGGGGGGCGGAATCGCAGGCCCCCCCGCCACCCGAGACCGTTTCAGCAGCAAAATGTCTGCGAGCCAAAGCAGTGCCTACGGCATTTCACTGACTTTATTGCTCTCGAATTAACCACAAGTGCGGCTGCATCTTTTCGCAAGCACACAATTTGCGACGTCGGGTACGGCGGCGTTTGCAAGTTACGTAACATTTATGTACTGGCATGTCGTCCCCAAAAATCGCTCAAACGTGATTTTCTGTGTAATTTTCAATGACAAATTGTGTTTTCAGGTCCAGACAATTCATAAATGTATGATTATTTTTTACTTTTTATTGTCTGAAATTAAATGATTTTAAGCTGTTTATGACGCCCAAAAGTGTCCCCGACAAATTTCATAAATAAAAACAAAAAGCCAAAGGTTGAAAAACAAAGAAATACATAAGAAATTTGAAAAAACAATAAAATAACTAGGTAAATCAATTTTGATTCAGGATTTTTTCCAAGTAACTTGCTAAGACGCTAAAAGAGTGTCCACATCACAATAAATTAGGCAGTTTTTGGAGGCTGTAATTAGTGATTTAACAGCATATTATTGATTTTTTCGCATAATTAAGCAATAATTATTGATATGAAATTTAATTCGGTAAATAATATGCGAGTCTTGTAGATTACGTGATGGGTAACGTGCGTGCCGATTTTCGGCGCGATCGTGCGATCGACAGGCCGATATCTCATGGGGGGGGGGGTGGGGGCCGGAATCCGCCCCCCCCCCCCCCAGGATGATAGCATAAGCCAAAAAGCCCAGCTGTTAGGGTTAAATGGTCACATGGTTAATTTGACACTTTGCAAGTGCATCTTTGACCCATGATACTACATGTACACAAAGTAGGCCTACTTTTAATGAAGTGTGGTTATTGTAAGAATTGATCCATATATCCACCACAACCTCAATCAGGGCTGGCCTCAATATGTGGCCAATACCACATAATGTGAAATGGTATTGAAAAATGTCTCTTTCCTTATTTCAATAGTGCTCTCGAAATATATTTACAAAAAATATTTTTTTTCTCTATTTTTTCTGTAATTCATGAATTGTCTGATGGCCTACACATTTTTCAGATACATAAATGATTCAATTTTTTTTTTTCTCTAGTACAAATAAAATTTCATTAGGTTAACATTGAGTGACCCACTGTAATATGGTGTCAAAGTGGACATTTTTTAGCAAGGCTAAAAAGATCGTAAAAAGTTGAATGACCTCCAGACGTCTTCCTGCATTCAGAGATTGAAAAAAAAAATACAAAAAAGAAATTACTGAAGTTTGTACGAATTTGGTTGAACGATTCAAATGTTATGATTGTTCAAAGTTTATTCAATCCTTGTTATGGAGGATCCTTAAATTGGCAACTCTACAGGTTTTTTACATCAAAGCGTGGACAAATTCCCCAGTGCTTTTATAAATACACTATTTTTTACGTAACCTCATATCCGATTTGCTCTTGCTTGTTGTGTCAGTAGGCCTATGTCCTACCAAAATTTTACATTTTTTGTGAAAGAATTTAGTTACTTTCTCAAATAAAAAAAAATGCAAATTTATCAAAATTGGTGTACAAATCCAATGGGAAGTTCTCCACACTTTCATCTAAAAGAGTAGAGTTATCAATTAAAGATCCTCCATAACAAGGATTAAAACAACTTTGAACATTCATAACATTTGGATCGTTTAACCAAATTTTCTCACACTTTCACCGTTTTCCTTCTTTTATTGTTCTGTACTCTCTGAATGTAAAAGTTGTCTGGGTTTCATTCCCCTTTAATAAGGCAGAGGTAAATAAACATTCATTCTAAACACTCTGTTCTAAATATTGTCAGGTGAAGATGATTCTTGCAATCTTACCTTTAGGCATGCTGCATATCTTCGTTTGCTGTACAACCAATCAAGGAATGTGGAAAAGTAGCCTACCTGTGATGAGAAAGTACATGTATTAAATCTATGCATGTCACCAGTAACTTGATGTATGGGGGGATGATGATAATAAGAACAAAATATTATTAAATCAACACTTGCACCTGGTCCTCGCACCCACATTCGTTACGGCGATCGTGCCTTTTCTGTCTGTGCTCCCCTCCTTTTGAACAATCTTCCCACCCACATCCAAAATGCACCAACCCTGGACACTTTCAAACAAACACTCAAGGCTTATCGGTTTCAACAATAATTTGGATTCCAATACTGAACAGTGACTTTTATTTGAACTTCACCCATTTGTTGCATTTAGCTCTACAGTAATTAGTTTTTATGTAGTGGGTCTCAATTTATTTGTTTCTAATGTTGATTTTGTTGTGTTTTTTTCATGTATAATTATGGGTTCCATGACATTTGCTCTGGCGACAGTTGCTCCGACGATTATTTCATGCACTAACCCTGACCTAAACCCTTACCCTAACCCTAAACCTAACCTTAACCCTAACCATAACCCTTTTCTGAGCTAGAAACCCAATGGCAACCCTAACCCTAACTCTTTGTCTTCTGAGATATTGTCACCGGAGCAATTGTCGCCGGAGCAAATGTCGGGTCACCATAATTATGTATATTTTGTAAAGCGCTTAGAAACAAAGTGTAATAAGCACTATTATCATTATCAATAATAATAATGATAATGATAATAATTATGATCATTGTTAATATTATCAGTATTATTATTATAGTTAATAATAATAATAACAACAATGATAATAATAATAATAATAATAATAATAGGCCTAATAATAGTAATAACAATAATAGTAAAATAATAAAAATAGTAATATTAATGATAATAATAATAATCATGAAAATAATAACATGTAAATAGTAATTTGGTATATTAGGCCTACAAACTCCGAAAAGTATTGAATTGTTATATAATTTAACAGCATGTTTCATTAAATAAAGCAGTTGTCACAGCTATCAATAAAATGCCCAATCTGATCAATATTTTTTGTTACCATGCATGAAAATGAGCT
This sequence comes from Eucidaris tribuloides, assembly GCA_001188425.1. Classification (NCBI taxonomy): domain Eukaryota; kingdom Metazoa; phylum Echinodermata; class Echinoidea; order Cidaroida; family Cidaridae; genus Eucidaris; species Eucidaris tribuloides. The sequence continues at coordinate 99,294 of JZLH01S0372529.1, forward strand.
GAAATGACATGTATACTAGGTTCTGTGACCTTGACCTTTCACCATTCAATTTCAAAATCTAATCAGCTCATCATTATCTCCTAAAAGTTTAAAGCCAAGTTACATAATTCTTGAGATCTCGCAATAATAAATCCGAATTAGAATTAAGACCCAGCCACTCACTCCTAACCTGTTAGATTTTCTAGTGCTAGCCAAGCCCAGTTTGATGATTTCTGTTTCTGTTTAAATGTGGTAACGAGTCCAACTCAGACATGTCAATTCCTTATCATTCAAACAGTTCATATTGTCTTGTAAGTTATGCTGTAACAATAATGTCAAACATCAGGTCAGAATCTACCAGGGGCAGGGGCCAACGACAACGGAGCGGAAGTCACGACGTCAAGCCGCAGCTCAGGCCAGGCCAACCAGTTCATGTGGTCGTAATTCGTGCAGCG
>JZLH01S0372552.1:20875-35362 GCA_001188425.1 Eucidaris tribuloides
GGGAAAACAACGCTTCGACATAACAGATAAATGTCGAGATCCTAGTCATATATAGTTTACTTTCAAGATGCCGAATTACTATGAATATAGTCACCAAATATTTTTCCTAGGTTTACACGGTCGCTGTCGTTGGTTTAAATTGCTTCACTCCAAAATGATGCCATCGCACATTCCATCAGGGCGTAATCTTCCAAAAGCACCATACGTGACAAAGTGTGCCTTGAGCAAAGCACGTCATTAATATCTTCCAATTTCATTTTCGTCTGGTCCTAATGCGAATCCATGTCACAAATGCATTACCAATAGATTGTGTGACAGTAGTTAGACATATGCACTTAAAATACCACGAATAAAGCTTTTCCTTAACCAAATGCATCCTGGAACTTGTGACATGAATGTTTCACCCGTACGGAAATGGATAAATTAAGGAGGCAGTCACTTAAACCGACATACCTGTAGGCGTGTGTGTTCATATCTATTCTTCCATATCTTATCACCGATTGGATAGTTGAATGTTGTCTGTATTAATACAAACTCCTAAAGGAATGTTGATCTCTGACTATTGCAACGTCAAATCTTCCCCGTTTGTATTAAAGGGGTTGTTTGTTTGTCTGTTAATTTGGTGCCTTGTTAAGCATCATCAAACAATTAGATCAATAACTATTAAGACTTAATACTTAAAACCGGACCCATAAGTTTATGGCCAGACAGGTTAATTTCAGACAAGTGTTAACGTTGATACTGTAGTATGTGTTTGTCAGTAAAAACGAATTTCCTTGGTTTTGAGGTGAATTATAGGTGAGAACGTCATAAATTTGATGAACGTTTTAATTCTTTCGAGAACAATACTCTGCTCAAGTCTGCATTTGTGCAATAATTATAAGCGATTTTATACTTCGACTGAAACATTAAATTGTCATTATCAGCTCATAACAATTTGGAATTCAATCATTCATAGTCATTAACTATCTCAAAGCGTAAAAATGTCGATACGGTATATATTCAACAGTCTCCATAGTTCTTTGCTATATCAGGGTTAAGACATAAAATGTAGAAAATGACTCCTCTTCGATCAGAAGAGATCTCGAAGCTTGAGATGCTGTTGTATTAGTCTGCAGGCACAGACTTTATTTTGGCACTACAATTTCACAGCGCCTTGAGCCAAGACTAATCTGGTTGACTACGGATCAGCTATAACACAGGGCCTATGGAAGAACTAGTCTACAGCACAGATTGTTCAGACCCTGATTTGCGTAGCACGCCTGTAAACTACTGTTGTATGGTCACGAGACCAATGTATAGATTAGGGAGAGATGCAATATTGTAGGGGCTGAATAGTACCCCTTGTGCTGAATGTATACAGCTATTGGCTCTTCGATCTAATTTGTTGTTGGCGGCGGCCCCTGTTTTTACACGCCCCTGGTTTCTCCACTGGAATACACCAGAATCACGCAGGTGCACTGGCGTAGGAGCCGAGGGTCATTGGGACAGACTGCCCCCCCCCCCTTGAAGGATTTCAGCGGGAAAATCCACCAAACTACCGGGAAAAATGAAAGGAAAAAACGAGCATATAATACCCCCGTGTTCGGAATTTTTGGCGCATCCCCCCCACCCCCACGCCCACTGAGCGACTATTCGGCGGCTGGGCTGACCGGGAAAATTGTGGACCTCGCATTTGAAATGAAACAAATTTCGTCACTACAACCCCCCCCCCTCCCTCCCCTTGCTGAGCGACTTTTCGGCGGCTGGGCTTACCGGGGATGAACACCCGTTTAGGACCCCCCCCCCTCCCCCGATAACAGGCACCTGCTACGCCCCTGCGCATGCAGGTGACAGCGGGGTTAATGATATCACAAATTGAATTATTCAACATTATCGGCCTTGGTGATAGTACACTTAGGTAGATTGCGTGTGATTCTCCTCCACAGCAAACGTAGACGTGGATGATAATCAAATGAAATTGATGTTGTCTTGATTTTCGGGATTGAAAATGATAAATGCGCAACAGAAGGATTGCTCTCTATAACAGGGAAATCATCAGATATCTTGGATAATAACCCCGTAAGTTTGAAGAAGGATATTATCCTCTACAGTTCCTTTTACTCTTAAGCGACCTTCAAAAAAAATCATGTTCTTTTACTTTACTTTATATTACGTTACATTACATTGCTTTGCATTGTTTTACAATTCAATTCAATTCAATAAAGGTTTTGTTAAAAATCAGACATGGCAGCCTAGGGCTGAATTGCGTATGATTTACAAATAAGTGCAAGTAAAAATAGAAAAATTAATCCATCGAAATAAAAATCATAAGTATAGGTATTCGAGAAGCATTGAATATTTCGAATGAGTAAACACGGTTAAAAATTAGTATACATGTAGCATTGGGATATATTACATTGCATTATTGAATTGAATTGAATTGAATTGAATTGAATTGAATTTATTTTATTTACCACTTTCATTAAAAACAACATGACAAATATGCAAGATATATATACAAAGCATGCATATTTGACTAAATTACGAGAAAAAAAAAACAGACATTGTAACAAAGAAACAAAATACACATATTAACCAAAAAATAACAAACGTAGAATGAAAAGTGGGAGGACCATTAAAAAAGTTTCGGCGAAACTTACGAAATAAATGATCCAGAAAAAAAGTCTTATTGGTGAAAAATTATTTTTTGTTTGAATTACTTACATCACAAAACATAAAATGGGGGGGGGGCAAAAAAAATTTTATTTGTTGTAGTAAGAAATGTTTAAGCCTGGATTACGTTACATTAACCTACGTTACAACGCAGTACATAACATTGCATTAAATTACATTTGATTACATTGCATTGCTTTGCATTGCATTGCATTGCATTGCATTGTAATGCATTGCATTACATTACCTTACATTACATTACATTACATTACATTACATTACATTACATCACATTACGTCACATGACATCACATACTAACATCACATCACATCACATCACATCACATCACGCCACATCACATCACATTATACTTTACATTACATTACATTGAATTACAGTTCAGTACAATATGCATTTAGTGCATTATGAGGCTCAGTTACTTTATATCATGTGGGATTTTCTTTTGCCTTGTGTCACATTAAATACATATACCTTTACCTTTCATGATTTTTTTTATTATTATACAATACACAATATACCAACAAAAAAAGTAACGTACCCCTTTTCAAATACCCATAACTTTTTAACAAATCAAGTTTGTGCAAAACATTTGCAAGAATGTTCCTATGCTCATTGACTAACTTCTGTGTGAAAATGTGATTGTCTGTTGGTCCAGCATGAACGAGCATGCATTAAAGGTGAAAATGCCACTTTTCAAAAAGTCACATGAGTCATCTCTTATGCCAAAAATAATGGTAAATTAATGACATTTTCCTATTATTTATAAAGTGTGCTCACTCAACCATGTCATGGTTACACCTCTTATGTTCGTACATACACGTAAAGATACATTTTGCTGAAAAAAATCGATTTAAATTTTGCAGTAAATTTAATGATTTTACAATTTCAAAATCGAGAAAGGGTGGGACATTTTAAATTGCACTACGCAGAAGCGTAAAATATGCAAAAGTGTCAAAAGGAGTATGAGAGGATCAAAACGATAGATGATTAACATAAATAGCGATTAATCATTTCACGAAACAGAATTTTGTCAAAATCCTGCATAAAAAACCCCAAAATGACCTTGTGACTTTTGAAAAAGTGACTTTTTGCCTTTAATATGTGCTCACATCATGCATGGCTTGACGGACAATCACATTTTCTCTCAGAAGTTAGTCAATTAGTGCAGGAACATCCTTGCCAAATTATTGTGTCTCAACACCGTTCTTTTTAAAGTTATAATATTTTGAAAAAGGGTAGTTTACTTTTTTTGTTGTGTTTATTACAGTAACGTATATAACCCTTCAATTGCCAACAGTATTGCAACATTTAAGTTTTACACATGCATTTTGAGTTGAAGGGACTTTCTATAATGATTCCCCAGATGAGTTATTATTGGAAAATAAAATAAAAAATACTTTGAAAACAAAGTCAATGAATATTCTGTCTCCTTTCTTCTCCAATAAAAGGCGGAGAGATTATCCAATGCAGGCGTACCCACGGCAGATTGCGTGAACACAAAATTTAACTATATGTTTTGCTCTCTAGCATTCATATTCGGTATCATATTTTCCGTGAAAGCGGTTTATAATGAATTTGGAAATACTTCCAACAAACAAAGAAATGTCAATATGCCTACTCGTGAAGCGGTCTCAGAAGATAGACCATGCCCCAGTCGAAGAAGAAACGTGCTCGTTTATCTCTAATAAGACAAGTGGATACCCTACTGTAAGATGTGGCCTTCGCTCCTCATTATTATATCCAATGTAAATAAAAGTCACATGGCAGTAAATTTCAGTATTTTGCATATAGTAAACCGCCTTTAGAACTGAGAAAGACAGAAGAATAATAATAATAATAATAATATAATTAATATAACTAATAAAGATAATAAATAATTATAATAATAAATTATGATAATAAGAAGAAGAAGAAGAATAAAGAAGAAGAAGAAGAAAGAAAGGAATACACAAGCTTATTATATAGCGCATAAACAAATGAAGTGAAAAATGATCCCTATGCGCTGAGAAGAAAATAAAAACGGGAAAAGTTAGTTATGTAGCTTAAAGAAGACCTTTGAACATTTTCGCAATATAAACAATGGTTATAATCAATCTTATGGCGCCTAAACAATATATAATACTTAGAAAGTACTTGAACCACACCATACCACTCTTCCCCAACATCCACCGTCTGTGGAGGGCTGGTAGCACTGTTGCTGCTCTGTTCCCTGACTGGACAATGCCGCATCATTATTATTTACAGGAGCTCTACGCATTGAGACTGACCATTCACACACAGTTAGCAATGACAAAATGGGTGTAAGAAAACAAAACTAAAATAGAGGAGTTTTTAGAGGCTGATTTGAAATTTGTTCAAACAGTATACATACTCTTTGATATTACTAGGCTAGCTTCATTCCAACAAGACCGAGCAGCATGTAGAAAAGCCGCGTTCTACTATATGTTTTTGTAAAGACTGGAGGTAAAAAACAAATCCTTCGGCCAGACTTTAAATTTCTTACAGGTTCATATTCATGGAGTAACTCAGTTTATAACAACTGGTGCCAAATTGGAAAGCGTTTCATATGCAACAGTAAAATTTTGATATGATACGTGGTTGCACAGGTTACCAGTGTAATTGTCGGTAAAAAATGACTTACAGATCTCAGTGTTTCTTCGGCACGACACACTAACCGTGCTGCTTAGTTTTGGACAGACTTGTAACTTCTGAATTTGACGTTGTGGGTAATCCAAAAAGAAGACTGTATCGTGGCAACATTACGAAAGCATTCTGTAACGTTGTCTTGTTGTTTTATTCGATAAATGGACGGGCCCTGTCTAAAATATCGGTGTATTACACATGCAAGTCGTTGTACCAACTGCAGCTAATTGTGATTTTAAAACTGCATTTCCCTGACCTTAGACTTTCTTTCTTGAGTTCCTGTGATGTGTTGTTCTCACATTCACAAAACCCTGTCACTGCTGGCTGTGGTTTCTCGTTTTCGGTCCTTCATAATAGAGCCCGGGCTATAGAAACAAACGTTTAACTCGTTCATTTGTAACAAAAGTTGATAAGGACCTATGCATAGAACGAAAAACGTGTCCACCTTATTCTTGCGTTGCGGAACTTGTTTACTTTCTTAATTGGCACGGGACATGGGCTATAGCACAACTCCGTGTGAATGAACCCACTATCGCTGGCACGAAGCGTTAATAAAGCGATTTGATCTAATATCTGAGGTGTGGTAAACGTGTGCTACAGTTAGAACTAGCCGACTCGAAGAAAAAAAATGAATAATCTTACCATGACATTATCATTTCTTTTTTGTAAAGTTTAAAATACGTAGTCGAGGTGTTGATACGCCGAGTGCCGTTACAATGACCTACGTACACTAGACGTAGACTCCAATGTTTCGCGCGTATGAATGTATACGGTCTTTGCTTTCCCTGCCCGGGTATAAACTATTCTACTCTCGCAGCGGCGAAGTGCCACTTCTTGGCTGCACTGTTATTCAATGAGCCATGAAATAGAACCAAAACCAATGGATGGATACGCTGACAGTTAAACTCAATTTGCAGCACGAAGTGAAAGCTAGTGGGCAAGTGCACTACACGGGCGAAGCTTTACATTCTTTTATTTTTATTTTCTTTTCATGTTATTGGGAAAATAATTGTTAGAATCCTTGTGAAAGTGGCGGTGACAGTTACACTAGCGTGTAATCTTCTAGTACTCATATGTTTAGAAGTGAAATGACACATATTTATCACCTATTATTGCTCTATTACCATTACTTCTACTAACTACTACTTTACTACTCCACTACTAATGCTTTATACTATCTAACTACTTCTACTACTACTAGCTACTATACTATACTACTACTACGTACTACTACTACTACTCGACCACCAACCACCCAACCACCACACCACGAACCACCATAAACGACTACTACTGCTTTGCTGCTGTAGTACTACGTAACGATAATAATAATGAGTAATAATGATGAATAGATAATGACAAATAATATATAATAACAATATAACAATAGTAATAATAATAATAATAATAATCAATAATAAAATAATAAATAATAAATAACATGGGACATATCAATAAACAATGATGATAAATAATAATAAAATAATAGCAATACTCACTACTACTTACTACTACTACTAACTACTGAACTGAAATAATAATAATAAATAATATGATAATCGATAATAAATAATAATAATTAATAATTAATAATAATAAAATAATAATAATAATAATATATAATAATAAGATATAATAATAATAATATAAATATATAATAATAATATATAATAATAATAATATAATAAAATAATAATGATAATAATACTGCTAATACAAAACAATAATGCCTGTGAGTCATCCCTGATGATATGCTTCCACAGTGGCTCAAAATGCAACATGTAGTGCAGTGCTCATCCGGTTGTAAATGACAAATCAAAAACTATTCCTTTATAAAAAAAAAAAAATAATGATATTATCCCATTCTTGTAAAAAAAAACGACTGAGCTATGGGTCCTCTGAACTTGGAAATTATATATTAGAAAAAACAGTTCTACGCATAGCAGACAGTATTTATGTAATTTTTTTTTCTTTATAGTCTGTGTACATATATTTTGTTATTGATTTTTATTCTCAGGTCTAATACATGACAATTGTACCAACGTAGAATATGTCGCGTGATAATTTGATGATTTGGTAAATTGCGTTAAGACTTTCCGCTAATAAAATAAATTTGTTCATTTTTTTTGTTGAATATCGGCGCCGAAACTTGGAGAAAAAAAGCCAGTATTGATTAATTTACAATATAAGTCTCGGGGAGAAGCGCCTTCATAAGCTGTTTCAAAGGGACGAAATATTGACGTTCATTAAATTTTTTTTTCGAATTACGATTTGCTAAAACGTGCATATATGATTAAATCGTATTTATCCTCATGGACGATTGCTCGATATTATACACTGCAAAAAAAACTCGGGTGTTAGATTTAATACCAAGGGTGTGCATAATAGAATAACCGGAAGAGTGTTGATTTGTCACACCCTTGGCAGTTAAAGAAAATGCTGCTTGTATTCTGCAAAAATTCGTTTAGGTGTAAATAACACGCCGTGTGTGTAATATGTTTACAGTTTGGTATACTTATTGTGCGACACAATGGTGTTAAATTTCAACACCGCACAGTTTTGCAGTGTTTATACCGATGCAAGTTAACAAGTTGTTTCCAAATCTAGATGGAGATCTATCACATCAGAGTAATCAGTTATCATAGCTACGTCATATACCAACTGTTATAATATTATAGTTCATGTAACACTGCATGTACAAACGATACATACTTATTTATACATTGAAAGCTAAATGACATGCATTGGGGGTAGTCCTGAACTTGAAGGCTGAAACTACTCTAGGATTGATCTCCTGTGAAAATCTTGGAGTCAAACGTTTACTCATTAAAAACAACGTAAATGTCAATACCCTCCGTGCAGGCAATCTGTGTGTGGCTCTCTATGGGCCTTTTTTACGTGCCCCGATAAGAATTAAGTGTTTATGCTTGATTCTCCTTAAGCTAATACAAAATTAGAGAAAATCTTCTAGCTGATTATGCCACTCCAGCTGGTGTATAGATTGGTATATAATTATTTCAACACCATGTTGGTTCTTGAGCATTTTCAAATAATTCCAATCATGTCACTAACCCTTAAATGTTGAATATTTCCAGACTGTCTTCAATGGTTGTGTAATTTTCATTGTGCGTGTTTGTCTAAGTGTATTGTGCGTGTGTATGTGGTTTAGTGTGTATTGTGTATGTGTTATTAGTGTATGTTTGTGTGTGTTATCTGCGAAATGTATATGTGATGTGCGTGTGTTTGATGGGTGTGTGTTTGTGCTGTGTGTCTGTGTGCATGGTGTGTTTGCGCGTAGTGTATGCTGTGGTGTGTGCTGTGTGTGTGTGTGTTGTGTGTAATGTGTTGTGTGTTGTGTGTGTGTGTGTGTGTGTGTGTGTGTGTGTGTGTGTTGTGTGGTGTGTGTGTGGTGTTGTGTTGTGTGTGTGGGTGTTGTGTGTGTGTGTGTGTTGTGGTGTGTGGGTGTGGGTGGTGTGTGTGGTGTGTGTGTGTGTGTGGTCTGTGTGCTATGCGTGAGTGTGTTTTTTTGTTTTAATGTGTGTGTGAAAGTATTTTCGGTCGCACAAACATGTAGCAAAACATAAAACACCGACGTAATATTCGATTCTTAATCTTCTTCATCTATCCTTTAAACTAAAAATATAATGATAGTGCGGTGTATAGTAAAAGAACCAAGAGGAAGATAGTATTGCAACAGCAAGACAGAGCACATTTGCACTGTGGGTGCACAGCATCTATCATTTTCTGCTTCTTTGTTGTCTTTATTACCATTGCGATGTTTTTCATCCCTTTGAAGGAAAAAAATACATATATAAACTCCATACCTTTTGATCTTACTCACCGCATTATATATACAAGACGAGGGCATACGATATGTAGATACAGATAAAGGACATCGCCTTTTAGTGAACGTAGATAACACTGACAACTAATTTTTATCCAAATTTCCAGATTAAGTTGGCGAGCGTTTCACCTACTTGGCCTAGACAATGATGCAATCGCATCTGTTTAGTATTCAATAACCAAACAAAATTCTCATATCGAGCGCATTTCGCTTTCGTGACTCGTAGTTTATATTAGGTGTCTGTCTGCATCGAAACTCGTAATGAGGATAGAATCAGAGTTGCCACAAAGCTGTAGAAATCAATAAAAAAAAATCACTGCAAAACATCCCCAGCTGAATACGTTGCAAAAGTAAACCGCAAATATTGAGAACGTAAATGCCTGGAATTTGATCTTAAAAAGCGGCTACTTCTCCCTCGATTCAGAAACAAATCATGGGCAGAGTGTTTGTTATCGTGACACGTGTATCGATGTACTTCGTTAATAACAGAAAACCACAAACGTTTTAAAAGTCGTATCTGTTACTACATTCAAGTCTGAGAGTCTGATTTTTTTTTTAGTTATAATCAGTCGTTTTCTTACGATACTCGTACTCCACGCGATATGTTACCTTTTGCTTGAGGTAAGCTCTTATGGAGATCTTTTTACTGCCACTCCATGAATCTGATCACAGGTTGCGTTGATATGTTTGTCTGTCCTCGTTTTATTTCCAGGGTGTTTACGGTGGAAAATACTCTTACAAATAGCATGAAAAACATATAAAGGAGATGGTGTAACGCCACAGGAAAGAGATGTTGGACGTTATGGCATTTTGATAAATCTCGAAACCTATTTGTCATGACACCTAACTGTATTTTCAATATTTTTTTCCAGCCTTCAGGTTTGTTCCTGCATTTTTATGTCACGAATTTTTAATTTGGCAATTTGGCCCCTTCAGAATGTGTCCTCTTTTAGAATACAGATAGATAAAACTGATGATGAATAGTAGTAATAGTATAGTGTATAGTAGTAGTACGTGAGTAGTAATTAAAATAATGAAATGATTATAATAATGAGATAAAATAATCATCATCATCACACTTATCTATTATTATTATTACTACACTACTACTACTCACTACTACTACTACTACTCACTACTACTACTACTACTACTACTACTACAGCCATGCCTAACAACTGTTTATTACATGTTGAAGTGAATTAACTCTCATATTATAAATGCAAATTAATATACTTTCACAGCTGGAAACCAACTGAAATGTGAATTTGATGAAAACTTTAGATCATCTAACCAGTACTGCAATGTTTCTTTAACACCAAACGAATTACAGTACTTGACGTCTTCGAACACCAAGACCTATTCCTTATAAATCAAACTGTGATGCAAATTGACACCGTCTCTGGTAGCTGTATTGACACACCGGTGTTTGAATATAACCCCAATTTTGCAGTGTGGGATTTGAAAAGAAATCATTGTTCATCCTGGAGGCTATTAAATCTCCCGATACTTATAAATATCTGTTTATAAGACTTTAATAACTGCCATAATTGATTATTCACGTTTTTTACACAACATCGTGTGCATTTAACTTTGTTAATATTAAAGCAGTGGATCTAATCTTGGCAAACTTCCCTGCAGAACAGGAATAGATACCCCCATGCCCATTAGGCTATTGATGAAGGGCATGTCTGTGAAATCTGGAGTTCCATAATTACCTAAGAATTTGACAAAATGCGAAGAAAATAGCCGTTTAGTGTAGTTCTATGGTAGGTAATTTTTTTCCTCCAGCGGAAAAAAATCAAAATCAGAGGTCTAACGGTACTATAATTCCACTAAAACTGAATTTCTAACTTCCTGTAATTTTGCTAAAGTTCCATATGCATTTTTCTTCTAAATGTCGATATGTATTTACATAATTTTAAATTTTTTAGGCAAGCAAAAGAAATCCCTGCCTTTAAAAAAATATATTGTGAGCACGACGATGACATATTTTTGCAATGGCAATACGTGAGTTTGCCGTTGGAGATAACTGATAGCAATGAATGAATAAAATGACTATTACACATGTATAAAAAAGCGAAACAGAAAATGACAAAATCCAATCTACTAGCGATTTCATTGTGCTCGATCCGCAATATTTCGTGGGTGTCAATCACATTGTGTGCAAATAAATACCAATGGCGCCGCGACACTCGCTTAGTATGTATAAAATGCGCACCGACCCACTTCATCACAACGCGTACAGGGAACAATGAACACTGTTGCCCTCCTTTATAAACCATAAATACCGATTTGAATAGAAGAATGCGCAAGGGCACTGTCAAGCGCCCTAAAAGCACGCAGAATTAAGCAGACGTGCGACAGGCCGTTGAACATGTGAACAGGGATAGACTGTCCAATTCCGCCCGCCATTTTGTTTTACACACACGCGCCTGGTAATGTCAGCAAGTCTATCGACAGGGAACACTTGAATAATTTTTTACCAATATCATGGTCAATACTAAAGGATAAAACTCTCGCGTGTTTCTGCTTTGTTCAGTAAGATCATATCCAAGTGTAGGTATTATGAAACATATTTTAAACGGCTCCTGTTAATTGCGCAAAACAGGGAGAAAAATGTAGGCGTACTAAATACATAATCCATAATGTATAAGTAGGCATATGACGTATTCAACGACGATCTGGAGTCATACGTTCCTCTTATCGAATATTACGTGATTGCGGCGCGGCTTCTAGACCGAAATTTAGGGGGGCTATACTGGGGCTTCATTGGTTCCAAATCCTAGTCCATAAAAAAAATTTTTTTTTTTTCCTCGGTCATTCCGCCGCCAAAATGTTCGCCGGGGGGCGGGGGGAGAAAAAAATTCATATCGCAAAATTCCGGGTCAAAATTTTTCTACCGGTCATCTCCCAGCCGCCGAAAAGTCGCTTAGAGCGGGAGGGGGGGGGGGAGGGTAGAACGAAAATTTTTCCATTCCAAATTCGAGGTCAAAATGTTTTTACGACTCAACTCCAAAAGGTCACTCACATTTTTTTTTACAGCTCCGAAAAAATTTTTGGGGGCCTTGGCACTTGGAGGGTGGGCTTAAGTCTAAAGCCCCCCCCTCACGTAAGAAACAACCGGCGCTGGTGCTTGTAAATAGCAGTACAGCCATTTTGAGAGCGCACATACAATGTGTACTGCAATAATTTATTAATACCACTAAATGCTATTTCAAGAATATTGTACGAAAATATCGTTCCGAGAAGAGTTAAATAGATTGAAATGAATAATACATTGAGACACAACTAGGAGTGGAATGTACTCTGATATGATTGATAATTCGCATTAATAGTTATTGTTAAGGCCGCACAGCGCATAAATTACATTTCTTACGCTGTAAAGGGCCTCGGCATACTACTATGTGACCAGGAAAAATGACGCTGCAAACACTTAACTTTGTACGCAGATCCGAATTTTTTGAAAGCGTTTACACTGTAGAAAACACGCAAATGTAGGGTAAATTGGGTCCACGAACAGTGGGGTAACTGGAACACGGACAATAAATTGGCCTCAATCAAGAATAAAATCTTGGCAATAATCTACCGAGTGTCCCACTTATTCCCAACGCCATATGTTTGCCTTTCGTTTCATAACCAAAGCTCCGGGTACCTGCGCATGAATGATCACGATATTTCAATTTTGATACTTACCATAAAAAAAGGAGGACAAAGTGATAAACTAATACTAATTTAAGGGTTATAAATGCTAAATCTACGAATCTAATTTCTTGGAGTCACAGAAAAATTGAAACCTGTGTATTGTTATCTATAATCAAATGAAATACAAGAATGGAATAATAGGAAAATTCAGCAGAAAATTATGCAAATTAGCCATGTAAATGAGGTTAAATTGTTTTACGACGGGTGTTCCAGTTACCCCCAAACTGGATCCCCTTTGGGGTAAGGTGGGACACGCTTGCTGAATTTTGATTTTCGAACATACATTCTCGTAATTATTTTTTTAGGTTTAAAATATAATATCACGTAACTTTGTTAAAATTTATCCGACGGTTTGATAATAAAATTACGAAATTCAAAGTACTTATTGATAAAAACAATAAGGATTTGTACCTAAAATCCCACTTTTTACTTAGGTTGATTGTAAAAACAGAAAAAATCCCTATTTTGCAGTTCACTATAAAATCATAAAAAATGCAATTCTGTATTATTATTTTTTATCTGTTCAAAATATTATGCTAGAGCGCTAGTGCTATTAAAACTCGTGAACAGCTATGAAAATAAGGTTCTGGCAAGCAAATAAAACCTGTTAACTTACCGCCACCCACATTGTTCAGTTACCCACGGTTGGTCCAATTTGGGTAACTTGGAACACTGCATACTTTTTTTTTATTTGGTAACGTTATGGTATTTGATCACTAAATAGTTTAAAAGGTTCATCATGAAACAACTTTAAATTAAAGGTACATTTTTTACCAATTATATTTTACAATATCTTTGCTTTGAGCTCTATTTTTAAGAAGCTTAAGTGTTCAGCCAGAGTATTAAGCCTTAATTAATTTCCATTCAAGCGTCTTTAAAAAAAAAAATACGCCACGTATTCAATTAAAGTTCATTATCTTTTCTTTCTAATTATACTCACCAGTCGTTTTTTTTTTTTTTGGTTTTTTTTTTTTCGTACTATACAAGAAGAATTACAGGGTAAGAAAACAGAGGCAAGTCATTTGTTTTGTTTTTGTCTTGTTTGAAATGAATAGGACGAAGTGAGTTTGAATAAAGAAGTTAAACTTTGTTAAGATAGATTCTAGTTCTATAATTAACTCTCACACCGAACGTTCCACATAAACTTCCCAATCTTGTTCATCCAAATGAAACCGGATCAACTGTTGTTTTCCGGAACAATGAACACACCTTAATGTTTGAAGAACACCCACATATAACTGTCTTCCTCGTTGTAATTTCATCAATATTAGAACTTCTTAAGTTCGGGAATCTTTCTGTTGCCTGTTGGACAATAAAAACACAAGATCTACTGTAAGAGCCTTTCATGTCAAAATTAACATCGTGTATTATTCACTGGTATATAGAAGATATACAAATTCAGAATCTCTGTAAATCGGTAACAACTGAAGGGCAATACAGGACTATGTGAAATAATAAACAGCTGGGAGTAATGACTTAAGTGATCCAGACAAATCGTTATACAGATTAGTTACGTCGGGTGGTGTGTGGTGCAGGTTGGTGCGAGAATGCTAGATATCGATTATTGATCCTTAAAGGTTAGCATGGTTCGGCACACTTGAGGAAATGCCTCAACCCA
>JZLH01S0372560.1:0-11539 GCA_001188425.1 Eucidaris tribuloides
CGACAGAGCGGGTCACAAATGTCCCTCTCTATAATGCAAATAAATAAAAAAAAATAAAAAAAATTACCTGTATATAATAAGTGCATTATTGTGTCAAATAGTACAATACACAATGTTGAAAAGACTACTTGACCACTATTGTTGGTGTAAAACAGTTTAAATATAGTTTAAAACTTGTTAAGTGTGACCATTATTTTTCGTTGGAAAAAAATAAAAAAAATCTGATTTAAATCATAAAAATCCGATTTAAATAAAAAAAATCAGATTTTTTTGATTTTTTTAAAAAAATAAAAAAAATCAACAACCCTGCTTATACCCTTTTAAAGTGATTAATTATGAAATCATCGTGTTTGGAACGTGACCCACATTTTTCTAATTTTCTGCTAAAAAAAATTATGTTTTTGGTTAAAAGAAGGTTTTATTTATCAACGACCCATGAAAAAATCGCTTCTTCATTTGTCTGAAATTGTGGCTGATTTTATTAAGCACAAAATTTCCTACATATAACACATTTCCGTGTCTAGTTTATTGACTGTTTCGTTAACAGGTAACATTTTGAAAAGTTACAAGAAAAAAGTGACTTTTTTGTAGTTCAGCTTTTGTCGAAGTACGTGTATTTTGCAACATTACAATGCGTACTTTGTGCAAATGGCACGTATGTACGCGTAGCCGACAGTATAAGTCCCACCCCTGCTTTATATTGGCCCCACCCATAAACACGTGTTCACGTTCAGTATGGGAGGGATGGGGGGGGGGGGTTTCTTCACGTTTGAATCTGCACATTTTCATTTTGACTAGATCTATTGAAATGGTACGTTGATACATTTTCCTTTTTAGTTTATGCAGGTTATGTAACATCGACTGAGTGTGAATTTTGTTAACAAAACTAACAATGTTTCCAACTTGAGAATAAAATAATCTCAGCTAGATCTAACATAAGATATCACAATGCTATATATGTAAAACTTCTTTGATATTTTTTGATATGGTATGACATTAGAAAAAGAATTTAAACTGTGGAGGAAGAAGCAATTCAAATTGATAATGAAGTGGATTTTCCAGTCCAGTTTTCTCCCATACTGTGTGTTAATAGATTGTCCAGCAGGATATTAATTATTATTCAACTGGTTAAGGTTGTTTGCATTCCTGATTGGTTCAATGTCTGTCACATGACATTTTCTATTTTGAGCACCGCCCGCGAGGAGTGTAACGACCGGTCGTTACACAGGCGTGCGTATCTCGGAAGTCCCAATTAACACGCGAAGATATAGCGCTTACGAACGGAATCCGCAACCGCATATGCGTTCGCAGGGTGTTTGTTTCTTCTGCGCGTACTAAATTTGACGCAGGGCCGCACACCAAAATTCCATTTACGCGCGCACACTTCATTGACATGGACGCTTTGCGTCGATTCACATCGATCGCGCGCACGCGCATGCCAATACGCAAAGCGAAATATGGGCCGAAAGGCAATTATCAATTAACAACAAAATATCTATATTTTCTTATTAAAATTGCATCAACAAGAGTCAAAACGTTGAATAAAACAAATAATGACTGTGATGTCGGTCTTTGCATCAAATTACCAGCCCTCGTTTGTCTTGAAAAGGATCATTTTTCCCTCGACTTCGTCTCGGGAAAAATAATCCTTTTCAAGACAACCTCAGGCTGGTAATTTGATGCAACGACCTCCGCCCAGTCATTATTTGTATAATGTAAGTCTACCTGAATTATCTATATTTAGTGACAGCACTTCCCAATCCCGATGTGCTATATTTCCATTAAAAATTTGAAGCACTATTCAAGATTTAACAGTTAGATAGTCTAGATCTATAAAGTCAGATTCCAATTTAGGTCTAACGTTGTATATTAGATTTACAAATTTGTTATGTTCATCAACGACTTTAAATTCTAAAATTTTTATTGAATTAGGATAGATTTAGATCTATTTTTGTCTGATTTCTTCACTTTTTATATCTAACATAAGAAGGGATTATTTTTTTAATTGTCTTAATTACTAGGTCTAACGATATCTCTATTTCCGTCTGTTTTTAACAATAAAAGTTAGATATCATTCTCAGTTACAGGTAAATTTGCACTGTTATTAATTTTAGTTCCCCCCCCCCCCACAATAAAAGGTAAACCTGGCCTAACGTTAGTCTGTTAATCTATTCTAACCTGTTTTGTTAGGTTGTTGGAAGTGATGCGCATTTATGACTGAAGTAATCTACAGATTTCGCGGTTTAACATGGGGATGTTATATATGTAACGCAATAATTTTTTTATCCACATAAGCTTCCCTGCGCCACTTGATTTGACTGGCTCTGTATGTGGTCCTAAGCAGAGCTAAATGGACCACATACGCCCTCTACTGGAAAAAACGAACAAAGTTTGCACTGTGTAAGTTGAATGGAAGAGCAACTAAATAAAATTGCTCTTGCAAAATTTGAATACTGGACCCACATGTTTAGAAAAATTCAAACAGACTTCTGAAATGTTGAGTCCTTAATAATTAATTTTCATAATGTTCTTAATAATGTTTAACAGAATTTTACCTCAGCTGAAAGATCAGAGTATGATCTCTCTATTGTACTTGTAGCCGAGTCTGTAGCTATATGACAAACAGCACCCGTAGAAATAACCCCCGAGGACCTGCCACAATGTAAAGAGTAAGGCTTTTTTACAATACATAAATTTTCCATTCCACCAAATTCCTGCCTTGCAGCTAAACAGCAGTCCAAACAACTGCTACCGCGAGCGATCGTTAAGCCCCGGTCAGGGCCGGTCTTCACTACGGATCCCAACAACCTAGCTCCATACTTTTGTGTTCAAAGTAATGGATTGCCATTCTTATGCAGGTATGTCACAGAAAATTGCTCTGAAATTCAGTCTTTTACAAAATTCTACTGAAATATTGCATTGATATGGCTAGTTATGATCTATCTGTTTAGCTGCAAGGCAGGAATTTGGTGGAATGGAAAATTTATGTATTGTAAAAAAGCCTTACTCTTTACAATTACATTGTGGCAGGTCCGTCGGGGGTTATTTCTACACGGGTGCTGTTATATAGCTACAGACTCGGCTACAAGTACAATAGAAAGATCATACTCTGATCTTTCAGCTGAGGTAAAATTCAAATTACCTTAACACTTTTTAATGCTGAGGACACTATAATGTAATATGTAGTTGAAAATTAAGGGATCCCTCCAGATTTTTCTTTAACCCTTTGCACGCTACTGTTGCAATATTTCTACAATTAAATTCCACAATCGTAATAATTAGTTTTCTCTGTAACGTTTGTACTAGAAAAGCTTATGTCCATAACGCTTAAAGGCAGAACATCTCTGTTGCATGCCTAAAAATTAACATTGTGTAAAATGCAATTTGGCATTTAGAAGAAAATGCCATTTGGGAACCTTAAAGGCAAGGTTCACCCTGACCAGGGTTGGCATATTTCCCACTTTTTGTCATATTTCCCGGACACTGTCCGATATAAAATTGCCTTCTCGTGTACAAAATCAATGGAAGAAATTTATATTTCCCGGACAATTGGGTGGGAAATCAGATTCTGACTGGGAAATATGCCAACCCTGACCCTGACATCAAGTTGGTTTTAATAAAAGCAGAACAATGCGAGAAAAATATTAATGAAAGTTTGACGAAAATTCACCAAAAAATAATAGAGTTATGAGGTTTCAAAATTTGTGACGTCACATGCAAGCAGCTCCTCATATGTCATGTGATATAAATTCCATAAAAGTGTCGTTTTCTCAGAAATTTGGAAATGATTTTACCTGTGCATTCAACATATCAGAAACATTTCATACATGCTTCTATGAAAAAAATCCAACCAATTATCATGAACCATTAAAAAATGTAAATATAAGAGGTAGAAAGTCAGTTTAGTGGAATTATAGTGACTGTTAGACTCTGATTTGAATTTTTTTCTCAGGAGAGAAACATTCCTACCATAGAATGTACACAAGATGGCTATTGTTTTTCACATTTTCAAATTCGAGATTATTACTGACCCCAAGATGTCACAGACATGCCCTTCATCAATACCCTAAGGGCATGGGCTACCTTTTCCTGGTCTGCAGAGATGTTTGCAAGAGAGATCCACTGCCTTCAAGCAACATCTATAATTACCAGTATCAATGTAGTAATAAGGAAAGCAAGATTTAAAGAAAATCTCAAAATAACAAGATATCCCCTCAAAATTAATTCAGTGTGCAAAGGGTTAATAAAAAAAAATGAAAGACATTCAGAAGCTGTTATTGGTGTGATATGACCTTTAGGTATAAAGCTTTCAAATAAAAAAAGTATGTCAAAATTAAACTTTTGCTTTAAAGACAGATTATGGGATTTGCACGTCAGAAAACGGCAAAATGAATGAAATCAGCTCAAATCGTTCACAATGTGAAGAGTAGTGTAAATAAACACCTGTCATAGAACCTTTGGGTACTATACATAGTTTTGGTGAAAATCTGGACATTTAAACTTCAAAATTTACAGTGACATTAACGTGCATGGGCCGTTCCAAAATTGTCTGATTAGCAGTTAACCATAGGTCGCGCGGAATTTAGCCGTTTAACCAATCAGTGTGCTCCACTGGTCATGCGAATATGTAACCGCGATTTGCAATTTGAGCAAAATTTAAAATCGCTTAAAGAACAACAATCTGGTAACATATCTTTATTAGTTTTTGTCATAAAACAACAAATTCATTATGGATAGATCTCAACTTTCAACACACTATTTGTAAGTACTAAACTACCGTTTGGTATTGATAATGAAGGGAAGTAATGGACTTGCAAATCCCAAACACTATCTTTCATGAAGTGGCGAGGAATCAAGAATGCAGCGAAAACTTGTGTCTGCACATCTGTTTGAATGCCAATACTATATGGCGTAAATTTATGAGGGATGGACTTTTGCCGGTGGCCAATATAGGACTTGGTTGTTGATTTGAGAATCAAAGTTTTAGGCATACTAAATATCCATCAGCTCCTATTCACAAAAGTTTAATGTTAGATTACATTTATTATTATTACTTTTTTTTTGGGGGGGGGGAAGATGCATCCCTTGCATCCCCTGTTATCCCCCTGGGTGAGCCCCATTTCAGTGCTACATATACACCACTGTCCAGCACCACCCATCTCAGCTAAACCTACTTTTCATTTACATAATTTCTTTTCTTTCCAGTGGAAAAGTTTAAACTTAGATTACATTTATTATTATTATTTATATTTTTTTTTTTTGGGGGGGGGGTAGATGCATCCCTTGCATCCCCTGTTAACCCCTGGGTGAGCCCCATTTCAGTGCTACATATACATCACTGTCCAGCACCACCCACCTCAGCTAAACCTGCTTTTTATTTACATAATTTCTTTTCTTTCCAGTGGAGAAACCGAGTATAATGCCCGAGGCATTATCCAAGGTCAGACTGACGTCCCCCTCAATGGAGCTGGATTTGGACAGGCCCGGGCCGTGGGCCTCTACCTGGCCAAAGAGAAGTTTGATAGAATCTACTCCAGCGACTTGATCAGATGTGTTCAGGTAAACCATGGGGTTGTCCTGGGGGGAGGGGGGAGGGAGGGGAGGGGTCCTGGAACATCCTCAGAAGGTCAAACTTAGTTCATCTCAATGAGGCTGGATTTGGACAGGCCCAGGCTGCGGGCCTCTACCTGACCAAAGTTTCACCAGAATCTACTCTAGCAGTTACTTGATCAGATGTATTCAAGAAAACCGTTCTCTGAAAAAAGTATAACCAAATTGATTGCCTGCAAGTTCAGTGATTACACATTTTGTTAAGTACATGCATAATTGCACATATGAGGCTTTGAAATTTTATGTACATGGCTTTCAACGAAGACAAATTTATTTGAATTATTGTGAGAGTTCGGAAGCATATATTGTGCCCATGTGGATTATTTCTGAGATGAGCTTGTCAGGATGAATTATTGACAATTTACTTTGTGCCCTTCTCTCTCTTATCATGCTTAAACTGATGATAATCACATTTTTGTTATGCCTCCGCCCCGTAAGGGTTTCGTCCGTCGTCCGTGGCGTCGCGTGCGTCCGACGTCCGATGCGTCAATTTCTTCGTGAACCAATTAATATACGTAAGTACGCTGGAGGGTTCTAATGATACGTTGACGAAGGGTAGTTAGACATAGGCAAGGTTATGAATTGGATTAGATTTTGGGAACAAATCCGTCGAGGGTCAAGTCCCAAGGTCATGAACTTTGTCGTTAAGATGTGTTTTCTGCTTTACTCCAGTTAGGATGCTCTATGTTATTATTTGGTATGGTTAGGTTTAAAAACAAAAGACAATATTTTGGGTAGGTCACAGAGTCAAAGTCAAGGACAATGTCAAAGTGGTGGCGGATGGACTTTGTCCCGTAAATGTCATTTTCTGCTAGTATTACAGTTAGGGTGTCTGTTTGATATATTTGGTGGTTAGGTAAAAAACAAGAAAAACAGGATGGTTGCGAGATGGGGCAGGTCAAGGTGAAAGTCATGCCTTGCATCTTATTTTCGGCTATATTTCAGTAGGAGTGTTCACGTGTGATGTATTTGTGGTTAATTCAACAAGACAAATATTTGGTAGAGTCACAGTGTTAAGGTCCAAGGGTCAAGGTCAAAATTTGTCCTAAATTCATTTTTTGCTTGGTTCACTGTTGTTGTTGGGGGGAAGTGTTGGTGCTAGGTTCAAACCAAAGACATATATTTGTGAGTTCGAGATGTCACGTCGGGTAGAGGTCAAGTGTCATATGATTTGTGCAATTTATAAACTTCAGTTAGGAGTGTATGTATAATTAGGTTGTTATGCTCTACGTAGTGGGCCCTGGGCGGAGGATACCATGATGCGGCGCCAGGTCGAATCCTTCTAGTTTGTTAGGTATTGGTATGTATATATTCGTTAAAGAGTTTGTCACTTGTCATTTCCAGGTGTTTTAAATTTAAGATATACATATATATTTATTTCAGCTGTTAGATGCCAGAAAAATTGTCCAGATTAGATCAGGTCCCCAGGCCAGATTTGTGACAGATGCAGACTCGTGAAAGGATGAGAATGCGTCCCCAGACTATTCCTTGGGAACTACCAGGAATCACGGCTATTCATTTATGTTTAGCAAATGAAATGAATTGATGTGTGTGTTAGCAAGACCCTTGTGATGAGGTCCAGGGAGAGCCCATGTGTGGCGGGAGCCAAGCCTATATATTTAAATTGTAACCTCCAGACTTAAGATGCTGTTTTAAAGCAATTTAATTTTGTAAAAGATAAAAAAAAATTTTTTCCAAGTTTTTAGTTTTCAGTGTATATGACTAATTACCTGTTCCATTGTGAATGATCTGGCCATTATCACCATGGAGCACAAGCTACTGTATATGCCATATATTTCGCATACATGTATTTTTTGGCGATTTTGCTTCGATATGGGGAATTAGCGAGAGCATATTTTCGTAATTTTATTATGTTTGCATTCACTTTGAACAGAAATATCAGGAAGTGAAAATTTTTGTGTTCAGTTAAGTCACGAAATTCGTGAAAATAAAACCACTGCAAAATATTCAGCGTACACAGTACTCTGTTTACACTCGGACAAAAACAATTTTGACATACATGTACAATGAAACCTGTCTATATTGGCCGCCCATGGGAAAAAGAGTGGCCTTTATTGACAGGTAGCTGCTATAGACAGGTTCTTTAACACATGATTTGCCTTGAGGGGAATCATTTTAGTGGCCACCAGGGATGGAGGACTCGAGGCCGACATTGGCAGTCCTCGGCCTCGTAATCCCGTGACTCGGACTCGACCTCGGCCTCGTACCATGCGGCCTCGGTGATTTGGGTCGAGGCTGGGTTGAGGCCACAAGATTCTATATAATCTGGTGAACCTAAGAATAAACCCTGTTTGATTTGTTTGGACATGGATTTTGAAGTATTTTCAACTAATATGCCAAAAAGAACTATGGAAATCCTAATATAAATTGAAGCTAAGTAAATTAACTTCTGATCGATATGACATTATTTTACCCAGCTCGTAAGTTTCACATAATTATTCATATGGGCAATGTTTCTCTAAGATGTTGCTACTCTATACTGCAATAATTAAGACAGGCATGGTGAAAGTCGATGCCCGTTTATTAGCTGAATGTTCTGAAGACATTTAGTCATTTTCAATTACATCAAATATTGTTTACCTCAAAGTCAAGAGCTTTTGCTTTATTTTGTTTTAATTTTTCCCATATTGATAAATTTCGGTAATTGGTTGATTTGAATCAATGGTTGATTGGTTGAAAGATTGTGTTTATTTGATTGCAAGATTTCAAAGTAATTTTAAAGGTTAAAATTTTGCCCTAAAATATTGCATTATTTCGTAAGTTGGTGACTCGGCCTCGGCCTTGGAGAGTTGTGACTCGGACTCGGCCTCGGCCTCGGACAATAGTGACCCGGACTCAGCCTCGGCCTCAGAAGGTAGTGACTCGGACTTGGTCTTGGCCTCCGAAGGTGGTGACTTGACTATAACACTGGTGGACACTATAGATAGGTTGGCTGCTGTAGAGAGGCCGCTAAGACAGGTTTGACTATCAAACTGAATGCCAAGCAATCCCCCTTGAGGAATATGAATGAACAAAGTATTAGACGAAAGTAAATAATTATGCTGTAATTTTTTTTTCAATTTTGAAAGATATGGGAGTGAATCTGGGGTTCCTTTTTTTAATGTGTTTTTTTCAATATAATCGCAAAAATTACAAACAATTGTAAAACATTGAAATATGTAAAACAAGATCAGATATAATTAGAAAAGGGAATAAAAAAATAATAATAAATAAAATAAAATAATGTGCAGCAATATTTACATTATATAGGTCAAGAGCCAAAAGCTGATTTGGAGGAAAAATGAGTCTTGGGGGAGGGGGGGGGGGTGGAATGGGGAGTAATGGGGTATCCACAGTACAGCACCAGACACCACACAAGCCCACCAAAAGAGTGACCGAGCAATCAAATCCACTTTCCCAGGACAGGGCTGACCTCATCCCTCTATTGGAAGGGTTCACTTTTTTTTCTAAACTTGCATTGTATATCAAAAAGATTAGGTAATTAGAGAAAAGAATCTTACGCCTAAAAAAAAATTGTTGTATTGGAGTAACGGCTCACTGAAAAATAGGGTAGGTAGGCTGTTTTTTTTTTTTTTTAAATGGGCCACCATCAGCGCCCAATGCTTTCACTTTATGAACTAAGCCTACAATCAGCCAATTCGGAAGTCGCTATTTCTTGCAATAGTTCACCAATGACCTCATTCAAGTCAAACTTGCGAAGGATAATTTTTGGCCCAAGTGTGCCTGTTTTCTTTACTGCATAAGATGCCATGTTGAGGTAAACAGTTTGATCATCGCTTGCTGCTACATGTAGTTAGCATGGCTAGATGCTTTAGCTAGTGAGGCTCCTATAGTAAGCGATGAAGTGCGTATGTATAACGGCCCGCATCGGCCGGGAAAATCGCTGTTCTGTCCGTACATTCCGGTGTTTTCAATTCGATCGTCATAGTCAGCAGATATGCGATATCGATACTACGATAGCAATATAACGAAAGAAAAAACAAGTATGGTCGGGGATATTTTTAGGGTCGGCGTGTTACCGCCAATAAACCATTTTTTTGGGAACTTTGGCGAGATAAATTTTTCAGAGGAATATAACACTCCCAGTACGAGCATCTACCAGTGCCTCCCCGTGATATTCTTTAGCATTGAAATAAACATCTTTCGTTTGCTTCTTGCGATTTTGGATTTTGAATGGAAAGGCAAGGAGAAGATAATAAATGCAGGAAGGGAAAGATTTGTTGCCACTCAGGTGGAAAAAAGGAAACAGTAAGTAGTAAAAAAGATGCTGTACTTGGTATACCTGATAACAACAAACATATTGATAAAAATTGTTCTTACACATATGTATTTGTCCGGTAGAAGGGCAAGTAGATGTGTTCTGCCAGAGAGTCAGATAATTGTCTCTAATATGAACATTGGCTATTTACATGAAATCCAAAAGTAGTGTGTTATTTTAGATCTTCTTAGTTCTGTTCAAGCAAATATCAGAATTGGCAATATTTTTTCAAATTCGAAAAATTGGCTGTTAACCCTAAAAGATGGGGGGGGGGGGCCTAAAGGCCCCTCCCCGCCTCGATTGTTTTTGCCGGATAATTTTTTAACGCCGATGAAGTTATGGGCGGATATTTCATGACTTTTTCTTTGAGTCTCGCGCTCTTTTAACACCTATATGTGACGACGCCGGGTACCCCGGTATCCCGAATAACGAAACTTATCGGATCTTGCATGGTACACAAATCCGCTCCAAATCATGAATTGTTGTTTATTTAAATCATGATTGTTTTCAGCAAAAAGATAAATGTTATTATTTGTCTTTTACTGATTGAATAATATTTTGTGTTATATGACCGGAAATAATGTCGAGACAATTTCATTGAATACATAAAAAATCAAAGTCAAAGAAAAAGAATATCATAAGAATTCCAAAATAAAAATTACTAGGAATCATTTGATCCGATTTTTTAATGTGCATCAATAGAATCTCCGCAAAGATCTTTACAAAAAGTAAGTACTTCACGGCTTTACTTAGGTGTTTAAGTCAAATTCTAATTTCTGTAAATTAGATTAATTAATTATTAAATAAATTTGATATTTTTGAATCAATAAATAGTTCATTCTGTAGATTATGGCATGAGTGAGTGTGTGTGCATTTCATCCGCGATCGCGCGATAAGGAGGTTGAAGGGGGGCTTAGCCACCCCCCCCCCCCCCAGTCTTTCCAGCCTCCAAAATACCCCAGTCTTATTAGGGTTAAGGCCCTTCTACTGGAAACGTACATTATGCTAGGGCCCTTCTGCCGGACAACTGACGATATAAGTAATTCAAATTCTGAAATACACATTCAAAGAATATCACAATATCGCAAAGAAAGCATACTAGAAACTGGTAAGCTAACTAACACATGAAAATTGTATAAGTTTTACAGCAACTACGTGTTGGGTGATTGAAAAATAATGCAAATTGATAGAAAAATTATGCAAATTTAAGCCATCTCCCAACATCTGGGATATACAAGCGATCCGCCAGAAAAGTAACAATGTTTTAATGACGTTAAAGAAGGCACCAATCTTGCCCAAGCAGACAAAGTCCCTTAAAGAATGAGCTTGATTCCAATCTCTCAAATTATCAAGAGTTTAGTGTATTTAAACATGACCATATTTCACAGGGGGAGGGAGGGCATGTGCCAGATCCATGCTGTACATACCACCAATGGACTGTAGGACAAGGCCATTTATCGTGATTTTCCATAGTCCCATCATTGGTAATCTGCAAATCCCTAATGATGATTATTTAACCCTAAAAAGGCTGGGGGGGGGGCGGAATCCGCCCCCCTAGACGTTTCGCGCAAAATGTCTGCGACGCGTGAAGCAGTTGCCACGGCGTTTCATGACTTTATTCTCTTGAATGTTGCGCATCTTTTGAGACCA
>JZLH01S0372607.1:28332-38896 GCA_001188425.1 Eucidaris tribuloides
TTGGGCTTTAATCAACTTGGTCTTCCTTCTGCAGGTGCTTTTAGAATGGCTGTATCGCTCATTGTACAATCTATCTTTCAATGATTATTACGACCATTCTGAGATTTTGGTTGGGTTTTTTTTGGTGGGAGAGGGGAGTAACCAGAGGTGATTGGCACTGGGATTATTTTTATATTTTCTAAAAGCCGTTTTGATTCGCTAAGAGTCTTCTGACAAAATAAACCTCACCCAATCTAAAACAAAAGAAACATATTTTGGTTAAAGGTTAGTGACATGATTGGGAACACTTGAAAATGCCTCAAGAACCAAATGAGTTGAAATATATACCAACTATACACTAGCAGGAGTGGATCTCCCACCTGGGAGGATTTGTCTGTAATTTGTTTACTTAAGGAGAATCAAGCATAAACATAGGAGTATCTTATTTTTTTCCGGGGACGATAAAAATAAGCCACATAGAGAGCCACACAGCAGGTTTCCGTGCTACGAGTGATATTGACATTGTTTGTTTTAGAATGAGTCAACGTTTGACTACAAGATTTTCACAGGAGAATCCTTGCATAGTTTACTTGATTCTAGAGTAGTTTCAGCCCAAGTTGAGGACTACCCCCAATCATGTCATTTACCTTTAAAGATTTGCCAGGCTCCCGTATGATTTAAACCAGGGATCTTGGAATTTGCAGACAAGCTCTCTAAACCTTGAGTAGTCTGATATTCAGTGAGAACAAATGTATTTTTTTTTTGCATTCTTATTGTATGTTGTCTAACTGCTTGCACCATCCATACATGCAGAAAAAAATGATCACAACATTGGGGTATTTTCATTGTCTTAATATGTCCGTATAGTCAAAATCGATAAGTCGTACAATGAGAGATACAATCAATTAAGGAGAGCTAGTTGAATTTAATTGAGATATTCAATTGATTCGGTTCTCATTACAGGAAAGTGAAAACATTGAAGTTCGTTGAATCAGCACCATCAGCACCATGCAAAATTGCGCGTACATTGTTTTATTACGTCCAGGAAGACGTACAGTTATGGAACCCCATCCAAATGACGTCACTGTAACTCCCATTCTCACTAAACCCCTCGGTACCATTACAACAAAAGTCCATAGAATTTGCATGTGTTATTGTGAGTATGGTAATGGAAGGGTCAAGCTTTTTCCTCTTGTTTGTTTGTTTCTGTTTCATGTACTTTTTGTTTTGTTTTGTTTTCACATCGGGTACATAAAACGTGACTGGCTGCCCACATTTACAATGGAAATATCGTGATATTGTTTTGTTGTTCGTTTGTTCAAATCACAGACAGCCAAAATGAGATGAGAGAAAGGGTTGATAACCCATCCCTGATTTTCTGGTGATAGACGTGGCAATCGATTATTTTGACCTCTCCCCTCTCCGACTGTGCAACCCATTTTTTTTTCCTGAGACCTCTCCACGTATTCTTAAAAATCACGGGTCAGACTGACTCGGAAAAGAATCCGTTGGGGGCACACCCGGAAAAGCGTCAATTTTAACCAAATTCCGGGTCAAGGTTGACCAAAATATGAGTCAACCTGACTTGGATTTTGGTCAAACTTGACCCGGAATGTGGTTAAACCTGACCCTTTTCCGGGTGTGCCCCCAACGGATCCTTTCTCCGAGTCAGAGTGACCCGGAATTTGTAACAGTGTAAAGCGCCGTCACAAATCCGCCATGCCCAGATATGTAAATCTTATTGTCTGAATTCCACTCTAAACTAGACGAAAACTACAGTACCTTTTGTGAATAAGTCTGAAGCTTATTTTGCATAGTTTCTTTTCTCTCATCCTACGTGAATTTGTTTTCTTGATTGTTAATGTCTGTGTTTTGCACATAATATACTTTCACTTGTATCTTTATAAAACAAAATAAAAACAAATTTGTACACATGCATGCAAGCAATTTGATTCCTTATGTTGAACCAAAACACAATAAAGTACCGTCTGATTAGAGAAAAATTTCCCGTTTCATTCGATAAACTTGATTAAAATCCTCGTCATTGTTATTAACTTACCCTATACCATATGAATCGTAATAAGAATCTTATACGAAAATGTTAAATCATGTGCTAATTATGATTTACAGTAAGATATAGGTCCCCAGGGTGCTGAGGGTGCTACAGAGCCCTCGTTTTTGTCGTCGCTGTTGTTATTATTGTTAGTTTGTGGGGGCAAAGCATCATAAGACCATGTATCTGGGTGAAGCACACCTTTGAGACATGATTACACTTTCCTACATTGTAGAAATACTACACACTTTTATAAACACTTTTCTGTAACACATTCTAAATACTTGAACACGTTTATCTGGAAATCATAAACACAATTTTGTGTATCACCTATATGATATCAAAAGTTCGTGTTTATTTCTAGAACACTTCATAAACACTTGACCACGTTGCAAAAACACGTTTAGGTGCTCATATCGGTTGAAAATCATAAACGTGTCAACAAACATTTTTGGGTGAAAATCTTAACACTTAACTGTTTAGGTGGTCATAAAAGTATTTATGATTTTCAACACCTAAATACTTTAACTAATTTATGATTTCATATGAAACGGGTTCAGGTGTTCGCGAAGTGTTCCAAAAATTAACACGAACTTTTGATATCATATAGGTGATACACAGAATTAAACATGTTTATGATTTCCAGATAGACGTGTTCAAGTGACAAGTGTCTATAAAGTGTTACAGAATAGTATTTATAAAGTGTATTTTTACAGTGTAGGGCGGATTCAGAAATACATAAAGAGAGGGGGTTACCAGGCTGGTTGGTGGATAATGTTGTGCTAACGTGTTGGGAGATCTAGCTTATTCGATACGTGAGGGAAAAGGCGCCATTCATTGTGTCCCCTACACTGCAAAACGGGGAGCTACATCCACCACTGCTTTTCCATATTTACTGACGAAGGTAACACTTAACAAGTCAGAATTTCTATATCAACCGATGTACCAGTATTTCGGAGAAAAAGAAAATCTCTTTCAGGTACCTTATGAGGCACAAAATGATATTTGACATTTTTCCAGGAAGTCTGACGTACCAAGGTTTTATTACCGCTAGGAGGGCTTTGCTAATTCTGGGTAGAACCCGAAAATGGGTACTGATATCTATAATCTTAAAAGGGGATTAATTAAAATTGAACAATTCTTTGGTCAAAAGGGCCCAATCAATTTTCTCATTTTGAAACCCGTCCACTAATACTGTATACGCAATCTTCGCGTATATGATGTATTTCACGAGTTTGCTTCGAGATGGGGAATTCGCGAGATTTATCTTCGCGATTTTATTGCGTTTTCATTCACTTACAATAATTGTACGCAGGATTCAGGAATATCACGAAGTGAACATTTTCACGGTTGATCAATTGAAATTCTCGAAATATTCAGCGTATATTGATCATTGTGACTAATCAATGTTAGGGAAAAGGCAATAGAATACAAGCAAGCATCTTACTTATCGTTAGTAGAGTACACACAATTTTTCAAGAAGGGAGGAGGCAGTGGGTCAACTTATTGAGGGGGCACCAAGTCGCTCACCCGAAATTGTATTTCCAGATGGTGGAAAAAATCACTACGTGAGTGAGAGAGAAAGAGAAAGATGGAGATGAAATTTATCATAACGTTTGTTTCTACAAATTTGTATCCGATTCCCCGTTCATTACAATCTTACTATAATAGAAAGTCCATGCCATAAATTATTGCTAGAATCGCTTCCAGCATGATAAAGAATATTTTCAGTTGCTATTTTCGAGTACATCATGAGTAAAGTTTCGAATTTAAATTGATGTTCAGTTTCATATGACGTGTGTGAGGAGTGGTTTCAGTGAATTTCCCTTGGGTCTGTACGCATTTTTCCTTGTAAAACTGACCACGTTGTCCTACTTCTGATGAAAAGAGACGTTTTTTGCCAAAGGAAAAACTACAATTAACGTTCGTACTCCGTAGAGATAGCTGGCAGTATATCTACCGATTACAGACATATGTGCCCAGGAATCACTTGTATGTCGCTCGTTCGCAATATAAATGTTACTTTTCATGCAATAATATTTCTTCCTGTGTTAAACTGTAACCTTGTCATCGTCTTACTTGCTGGTCTTTCAAAAACTTCTAGAGAACCGTTTTATTAACGCTAACGTTTAAAAACCCCGAGTATATCATGCACTCTCTCAATCGCAGATAAAACTTGGTAAGATCGACCAATTATAAAACAAATGCTTGAGTAAAGTAAACCCTCCTTATAAGGGCATCCTTCGGGATCGCGTTCCGGTGAAACAGTATCCCAATCAATACCACATGCTGTTGGTGTGGCTCCTTGTTTTATATTCCACATAGGAAGATAACAGGTTGATTAAAAAAAACAGTGTGGTATGATCGGATGATTGACATCTATATAAAATTTTACACATAAGGATGTCTCTATGGCTGAATGCCAGCTCTAGGTGTCCTAGGCCTATGCAGGCCTATGGTATTTGATGAATACTTTACTGAACAGAAAGTGCACATGTTGCATGCATTTATATTTGTGTTATTTACTAACATATTTAGTATAAGTTTATGATAAGTTAGATGATAATTATACTCGGGCATGTACCCGTTGATAGTGACATGTAATTATATTGCAACTAAACGGAATTGATTGTTTCATATGATAGGTTTTATAAGTTTTAAGTGATATCAGAGATGATATAATTATTTTAACCTAGCAGTTAGGAGCCAGCTGTTAATTTTATGATTGTATTCATACACTCTTTAATTAGGCCTATTGATGTGTGGTCTCGACTTTCAACTGGATTGACTTCAACGGAGAGAAGTCTTCAAACCGTCTACAGCTGAGACGCTGGACGATTTATCAAGGATATTACGGCTGTGACTGGTGTGCGGCATATTTGTCTATGAGCTCTTTCGCGAGAACTTATTTTAATTAAAGCCGGCATAGGTTGTTAATTTAGAATTTAATGTATCAGAATTGTACTGTTTATTTTGTTAATAATTTGTATTGATTTATGTTTTAGATAACAACCTAATAAAGTTTGTTACAAGATTATTTTGTTGAAATTTAATCAATTGTGTAATTTTCTTTATTTATGGACTCGGGCGTAACATACGGGTTACATAGGCCACAGTAGAATTTCTTTGTGTTTTAAAATTTATTATATAGGCCCTATTATCCATTAATTGGAACAAAAAGACAAGTCGCAAATCAATAGCACACAAAACAGTGTCATGCAAATCAACTTGGATGTAACGTCACAGAGTCGAGTGATAAGGCATATTAACCTGAGATATGTACAGTGATCGTGTTGCTTATGAAATGGGTGGGGAATAATGATTACGGAAACAAAATCCCGTCTGGAACACTATATGAATGATGCAATGGCTATGTCGAAATATGTATGTCTTTATTGCAATCAAAGATCATGTACATGTAAATATACAAGGTCATGATCATCGATGATATATAAGGTCCGTGGTTGTCTTCTGATCGTATGGTAGGTCCATTACAAACTTACAATACATTAACATATAATTATATTGCATGAGACAACGAAGTTATCAATAGATTATGCTGGAACCAAATATAAAAGGTCTACAGCTGTGCACATTTCATATTGACGTATTTTAAATGGTATTGACCCCTCCACACACACACACACAACCACGCACACACACACACACACACACACACACACACACACACACACACACACACACACACACACACACACACACACACACACACACACACACACACACACGCACACACGCACACATACACATACATTTACGCGCGCGCCTTTTTCTCTCTATATTCTTACCTTTCACTGCTCTTATCTACTTACAAGACGATTACTTTTGGGAGCCGGGAGGCCTCTACATCTATATCCAGCATGTATCAATGTGTACTTCAGGTATTTTCTGTCTATTTCATATAAACATTGTGTACCAAATGATAATTCAAATTATGTAACAATAATTTGTACGAATTCTTCGCATATGTTAAAAAATGATATTGTCGTTTAATGCTTTTGATTACATAATTGTATAGAAAATACTGAAACAAGACTTTTTAATTCAATCCAATGCTGCATTAGGGTTAGGGTAAGGGTTTTTAGTCACGTGCGAAGACTGCAGCGTGATAGAAAATATGTTTTGAAGAGCACATCATAGAAGTCTTATTTCTCATTTTCATCATCAAACCGTTCCTTGGCAGGAAAACAACATTCACCAAGGTTACCCATGCACGTTCATCAACGAATATCATGTGAAACATTCAAGTACTTGAAATGGACACACCCTTACCAAGGAAAAATAAGAAGCCATAAAAAAGCATTTTCATAAATCTTAATAAGCTCAGCCAGTAAAATCACGCAATTAAAGAAGGGAGAAACCCTACAACACAAATGATTGGCCACTTGAAAGTATGAGGTTGTCACAAACACCACTATTTCAGTACAATGAATTGATCATTACTCATATGAGTCCTTGATGCGAGTATGTTATTTGCCATAATTCATCGTAGTGCTATCCCACCTAGTAAAATACGTCAAAACCACTGTAAAAGTGACTGTGTGAAAATTTCCAAACCCTGTTAACTATATGAACCACACTGTTGTTGTTTAATATGTGTATACAAGCTGTGTAAAGTGAGCACAATTTCTATGTAAAATAGACAATTTAAAGACACTGTATAACAGTGTGGAAGCCCCATTTAAAAAAATTGTCAAACTATGCTATCTGACATATCTGGCAGTGTTTAGATGGACAAAAAACACCATAGAACACAAAACTTCAGACAGTTATTCAGTCACTCGTAAAATGTATACATATAAAAATCGGCAGATGAATAGAATCTCAGCTGATAGAAAATTCTGCCACACAGCAGTCTATGGAGGAAAACGAAAATGGTCGCCCAATGATTTTCACTTTTCAGAAGCACTTAATGATCGTTTTGAACTGTACTTTTTTTCAGGACTTCAGTTTTAGACCTTATCAGAGACACCAGTAGCATGGGGAATCATGCAGCTCAGATTTTTTAACTGAAAACATTGTTATACGATGCCTGTAAACAAGAGTTGTATGTAGTAATTGATATTGTCTTATTTTAAACAACCAGTTTTACAGTGTACATAATCATTTGGATATATCAGTCGATCGCATGAAATTGCCAAATTTATTTCTCTTATGACCATGCATTGCTTTATGCCTAGAAAGGGAAAAACAGTTTTTTTAGTTACAAGGACACACCGAAAATTTATATACAAATCAACACATAATTATTCGTGTGAATTTCGCTCGACGTCATGGTCAAAGGTGATATATATTTTCGTAAAAAAGGCGTGTCATTGTAACTAAAGATGGTTCAGATGGACCTTTAAAACAAACATTTTCAGTCATAATTATCCAGAATAGCCCAGCGAAACATTTGTGTGCGTGTGTGTGTAATTATGCTAGTACCATGTTTGCTCTTGTTTACAATACGATGGAAAAATATTGTTGTGATGGTATTGATTTAATTCTTCATTTGTAACTTTCGTAGATTTTCACGGACCTATAAATAGAACTAAAATAAAAAAAGGAAT
The DNA here is from genome assembly GCA_001188425.1 of Eucidaris tribuloides. Lineage (NCBI taxonomy): Eukaryota > Metazoa > Echinodermata > Echinoidea > Cidaroida > Cidaridae > Eucidaris > Eucidaris tribuloides. The sequence goes on from JZLH01S0372607.1 coordinate 35,938, forward strand.
TTCCTAATCCAACCCTAATTGTAATACAATTACTCCTCGTTAGTCCAGCAATTTAATCAAACATTTTATACATCCATAAATTGATCAGGATTCTCAGAAGTGCAATTTGAACAAGAACTATTGACTGATTTGACAAATAAGGAGTCAAACCAGGAAAATAAAAATTTTCGTGAAAAACTGTATTATATTCTCGGTAAAGAGAAGGTCATGATTTCTTTAAGTCAATCCAGTGGTTATTTACTAGCTTTTATATACCTTTGGCGAAAACATTCAGCGGAAAGAAACATTCCGGAATTCTTGGTAATTCATTTCCCATGACATTTGGAAGTTTTCCGGGTTGGTAGAGAGCATTTAACTTCAGCGAATTGTCACGTTCCAATTTTTCATTCATGTCTGTTTCCCGTTAGTAGACGTCTTTGTAGACCGTCCATATTTGTGACCTAAAGCGACGGGAGTAAACGATAATGTTGTAATGTGAGTGAGTAGTAACAATATGCATTAATTCGGGAATTCTTGGTTATTTACGTCGTACTTGTTGAGACCTTGAGGGTGGATATCTTTAAAAACACCGATGACAAACAAACAAAAAGTATTGTTAGAGAATCTAGAACATGGTCTTGCCAGGGTTGATTTGTTCAAAGGTGGGAAATGAGTTACCAAGAATGCCGGAATGTATGTTGAATGTTGTGGTTGTTCTCGACAAAGGGATATAAAAGGAGGCAGAACACCACTCGGTTGACTTAAAGCAATCATGAATCTTCTTTCACCAAGAACATAATAACGTTTTTCAATACTGATTGTTGTTGTTTTTTTCTTGACCCTTTATTTTTCAAATTATGTTATCCATCGTTCTTGTTTAAATTGCACTGGAATCCTGGTCATTTTATGGATGTGTAAAATGTGAGCTTGAATTTCCTACTTCAATGGCTGGACCAACTACGAGAACATTTAATCAGGGTGGATTAGGAAAAGGTACGTTTGTTGTGTGTGCGTGTATCACACATATAGCCAAAATAAATTTCCCCACAATATATTTCACTTAATTATATATTTCATGCGGTTCTGGGCCTAGAAGTGTTCTGCATTTATTTCTAGATTGCTAGATTAGTAAAAGTTCCAAAACCGGTCGTTCGTCTCGAACCACAGAAGAATCATTGTTTCACAATGTGCATTTGGATTAAGGAGTTGAAGCCACAGGCTAACAATGACCACAGCTTCCTAATCATCCATGCTCTAAGTGTCTTTGATAAGGCTTAAGAATGAAGCCCTGAAAAAAACAAAATGTATTTCGAAATGATGATTTTAGTGCTTTGAAAAAGTGAAAATCTACAAGCACTCGAGTTGACCATATATACCCATTTCCACCCATAGAAGACTTACTGTGTGTAGCTATAGCTATTTTATCCTCCACCGGAGTGGAAATTGTTCATTTTCGCATAGCTTGCCAGTGGCAGCATAACTTTCCAAACGTTTGTATTCTGGGGTGTTTATTTGTCAATTCAAACTTAATGTAGCTCAGATATCACAGTTTGACATTTTTCTTCAAATTGAAGCTCCAAAATGTTAGCCTATTACTTTAACAATGATTGATCGAGAAAAAGATGACCTTTGACCTCATCATATGACCTGCCCAGTATCATATCTTGTCGGTTCCCACAGGGCATCTATGGCACAAGTTTGGTTGCAATTGGCCTTTGCTTGATGCTTGATGAAAAAAAACAAGAAATTGATACAGGATACCACAATACATTGAGGTAACCTTCATATGACATTTGACCTCACCGTGTGACCCTATCCCAAAGTCCATATCACGAAGATTCAAAGAATGCACCAATGACCCAAATTTGGGTCTAATTGGTTATTGCATTGATGAGTTACGGACAAACGAAAGAATGAAAGTAGACACCAAAAGTTTGACGAACGCACGCACGCAGGCACGGATGGCTGGACGGGCACACGGGTGCGCAGCCATATTTTGTCTTGAATTAGGAATACCTCACGAGATTATAGCTATCATAGGCCCAATTTATACATAAAGCACATTTAAATCCATGCATATTAAGAGAAATTACATGCAGAATTGGAAGCAGTCCAAAATGCCCGAAGAATAAATGAAATGACAGGAAACATACGCCAACTTATTAAGTCTGAATGTATACCAAGGCTGGAAGGGTTTGTCTTGATTTTGTCTTTATAATTCAAGTATGAACACGATAGAAAATACAACCATGTAAAACTATACAACCAATCGGCCTGTCACATGAATCTCGACAGTGTTTTATAACCCTGTATAACATTGAGGAAACACTTATTTTAAACAATATTAAAAACAGCTCCTAATCCTATTTCCCTTGATCTGTTTATATCAGGAATGAAGTGCGCATTAATCACTAGCTAGAACGAAAGCCAATTCATGAAGGACTGTAATCAATTACTCGTCCTGTTAAGTACGTATACCTAATTTTGTTTATATTGTTCATTTGACCTTTTTTATTTGGCCTTTTAATTTCATGATGTATTAAACTGACGGCTAAACGTGGGCGTCGGTGGTGAATCGTTTATGGTCTGAAATAAACATACTAGAAATGAAAACGATAATAATAACCGCACCACGCAGAAAGTTCTGTTATGTGGCAGTCAAAAGGCAGGAGTTGAACAATTTAAGCATAAAAGGAGAAGTTGGACATGCAGTTCAATCAAATTGCTAGTTCAAGATGTGTCTAAGCTGATCCACGTGGTCATTTCTTTCTTGTAAACAAGGAATGAATTCCCTTTCACCGGCCATCCTCCTGCGAGCCGCTATCTCCCCGACAGCTCTCCAGGACAGATAAATAAGAATGACAGATCTGGCCAGTACGGTCTGTGCCCGGTATTAATGTTCACATACGAGTGATGTTGCACAGAGAATTAAAGTACGCCAGAAAGAATTTACAGTACTCAGTGGGATAACTTTACAAAA
>JZLH01S0372640.1:15703-36579 GCA_001188425.1 Eucidaris tribuloides
AAAATAAAAATAAAATAAAAATAAATAATAAATAAATAAATAAATAAATAAATAAATAAATAAATAAATTAGAAAAATAAATAAAAATAAAAATCCCTACAATATGCATGTACATGATGCACCTCAATTTGGAATATTAACCCCCCCCCCCCTTCAGAAAAAGAGAAAAATAAGGAGGGGATGTGGGACACACTTTCATGTTAAAGGTATTGGCTAACATTTACCACAGTTAAAAAAATCTGAGCCGCATGATTCCCCATGCTACCAGTGTGTTTGATGAGGTCTAAAAATGAAGCCCTGAAAAAATTGTATTTCAAAATGATTATTTAGTGCTTTGAAAAAGTGAAAATCGTAAGTTGACCAAATTCCCTTGCCCATTTCCTCCCGTAGACTTACTGTGTGTATACCTAGGTTAATAAAACTCGCCCCGAGTTTTATTGTTTATTCATGTATAACTTGCCATTGGCAGTGTAACTTTCCAAACTTTTGTATTCTAGGGTGTTTATTTGTCCATTTGAACACTACTATGTAGCTCAGATATCAAAGTTTGACAATTTTTTTTTAATTGAAGCTCCACAATGTTAGCCTATCACTTTAAAGATTGAAGACAAGAGATGAGATATGCCTGATCGTGAGGTCAATGGGAAATGCATATAAAAGAAAAATCAAGCCGTCTTAATGGGTAAACCAAATTTGGCAGAATCATCTGTATGGCAAAGGGGATGCAAAGTTGATTTTTTAAATGGTTCCATTGGCCTCATTGGTACCTACATATTGTGCTCTAAGGGACAAAACTCAGGGTTTTTACGAGACAGGGAATTTGAGTATGCTTTTTCCGGTAGCAAAAAGTCAGGGAGAGTCAGGGAGAGTCAGGGAATTCATCAATCTCTTCATGAAAGTCAGGGAAAATAATTATTCAAAGTATTATTAAAATGACCCTTGAAGGAGAGCTTGCTAGTAAATTGCGAATGTAAAACTGGTCATGGAAATTTACAGTTTCTGCTCTGGAAAGTCATGGAAAAGTTAGGGAATTTTGAAAATGTTATTCATTATTCCATTATTCATTAAAAACGTGAAAATGTGTAAACGTACAAACCCTGAAACTACATGAAATTGATGACATTGCCAATTAATGAAGACCCTGTTACCCCAACCCCCCCCAAAAAAAAACCCCACAAAATTCCTACAGTCTTATTGATTGATGCCCCTAGATGTAGAAATACTGCAAAGGAAAAAAATATTTTTTTTTTCAGAAATAGAGAGATTGCATACTGGAAGAATTGGCATGAAAGGAAACAGTGCAGGGAAATTCAATCAGACGGAATATTCTGTTCAGGATGATGTTAACGTTCTAAGTTAGATCCACTCCTTCTAGCGGGAAACCAAGACAAGACCTACATATGATATTCCATTTATTTTTACTGTTGGACAAATAATTGAATTTTTACCGACTTCTTGACGTATCCGTGTAAAAATTGCGGTGTCACGTCGTCAGGTATAATTCTCTTTTCGGATATGTTGCATTTCACCATGTGTGCATGACATACTACAGACAAACTGCAGACAGTGAGAGCTATATTTATGAATGAGTTTGAAAATAACTGCAGGTATGATGCCAAACTAACTTGCAGCTTTCCTCTCTGTGCATGTTTTTCAAAGGAAATTTCACTTGAAATTAATATTGTTAGGATACAATTACAGTAACTCTTTCAGAGGTCAGTGACCTGTTCAAATCTGTAGGGTAATGTCTGACTGATTCTAAGAAATACAAAATGGTTGCTAGAATAAAGTCATTGACATTGTGAATTGTGCATATTAACTTGTGTAGTTGTGTTTTTAAATTGAAACATGAGTACACGGTAATGTTTAAAATTACTTGCAAAGCTGTCACAATGATAAAAATATGATTTTGCAAGATTTAAACTAGTGGTGTGGGGAAAAAAATGCAAACAAAAACATAGTACTAGTAGTATTGTGGAATGTTGTGTGTCATCATGTACATGTACATGACATACACAGTATTCATTTGAAAGATTAAATTTTTCATTTTGGTCAAATTGTGCTCATGTTCTTTTTAACATCTGATCAAAATGATTCATGTGTCATTGTTATTGGGATTTTCTTCACAGTACCATGTATGCTACCTGACAAATTGTACTTCCAAAATCTGAAATAAAACACATCAAAACTGTTCATTTCAACATGGAATGCTAGTTAAATTAAGATGTACTCGGGAACTAACAGTGTTCATAGGCTAATATATTGTGGAGCTTCAATAAAAAAAAAAAAATTGATATCTGAGCCACATAGTAGTGGTTAAAGTAATAGGCTAACATTGTGGAGCTTCAATTTAAAAAGAATTGTCAAACTTTGATATCTGAGCTACATAGTAGTGTTTAAATGGACAAATAAACACCCTAGAATACAAAAGTTTGGAAAGTTATGCCTCCACTGGGAAGATATGCATGAATAAACAATTTTCACTCCTTATCAAAGACATTTTATAAAGTATGGAAGATTATGTCTCACATTTTTTAAACTGTGGTTATTTTTAGCCTTTGGCTTTAAACTGACAAATAAACATCCTAGATTAAATAAGTTTGGAAACTTATGCTGCTACTGGCAAGATATGCATAAGTAAACATCATCCTTGGAATTACTTTTGTGGTGGAGTGTAAAATAGCCTAGATGTACACAGTAGTCTCTGGGAGGAAATGGGCAGGATACATCCGGTCAACTTGAGTACTCACAGATTTTCACGTATTTAAAGCACTTAAGAATCATTTTGAAAGTTTTCTTCATCTTTAGACCTCGTCAAAGATTCTTAGAGCATAGAGGAGTATGTAGGTCACATTTTTAAACTGTGGTCATTGTTAACTTGTGTCTCTAAAGTGAAATATGTAGCCATGTTGACCATACAGATTGCATGTTTCAAAGCCATGCCTGTTTTACTGGAATGTGATATGATAGCATCACTTTGCTTATAACCTTGTAATGGTCCTACTCAAACACATGATTATCATCCTACCGTTGTCACCTTGTGGGGTATTTCTTTCACTGTGACCTGTGGCTGGCCAGTTAATTGCACAAAAGGAAATTCATCGTAAATGACCGCATTCATGTTTTTATGATCTAATCTGGCGAAGGTTAGTTTGCTTTGTGAGGCCTCAGTACCCCCTCAGGCAGTGATCTGCCTGGAGAACAGCTGGGAGCTGTGAACCTTCAGGTCTAGTCAAATAGAATTTGATGATGAGATAGCAAAGTGTTTCATCTTTTTATGTGATTATACCTCTTGTGAATGAAACTCATCTGTTGTAGGAATAAAGGCAGTGTGCTAGATTTTCGTGTAGGTAAAGTACTAGTGGCTTTCTGCATTCCAGACAGAGTTGAATTTCATAGAAAATAGAAGAAAAATGAATGTCACAGAATTCGTCTTTCCAGATAGGGGCATCGATCCTGGGGTGGCAAAGGGGCAGTCGCCACCCCAATATTGGGGTAGGGGGCAAACATATCTATTGCTTCCCCCCAATAATTTTGACAACTTGAAAAATTTGCAAGGATGTATTTAAAAAGCACTGGAAAGCACTACAAAACCATTAAATTTAACATTAAAATACTATTAAACATACACAATTTTCAATTTTTCGCAAAATTCTATATTGCAATTTGGCGCCCAGAGTGCGTCAAAAATTTTTGACTTTTTTTTTCACTTTTACCTTCCCAATCCGAAAAATGGATGGATGCCCCTGTTTCCAGAATAAGGAGAATTTCAACAAAACAACTACTAAAAAATAAGCTTGAAAAATCAGTGTGTCAGTGTTTTTCTCCAGAAAAAACATATCTAAAGCACTTTTAGGTGAAATTAGTGTTAACTTAGCCAGGAACAGGTTGTTTCACATTGAGCACCGAGCAGGAATTCTCAGTGCTAGTTGTGCCAGCCCGCACCTACCACAGTAGTAGGCCTACTGTATAACACTCATTTTAACTAATTCAGTTTCTGGGCATTTTTGAAAATTAACTACTTACCGGGTACCATCAACATCACAAATTCATGCTGTGCAAATGATAGTGAACTACGTGTACAAAGTGCATGTACATGTAAAGGGGTGTGAGATTTACTTTTAATATATTATTTGCAAAGTTTTGTGATCCTTTGGGGGTTGTGGCATATATGAAATCAAATCAGGATATGGATGTTTTGGATATTTGACATATTTTTTCATATTTTGATTTTAGTGAATCATCATCTTTGACAGATTTCCCGTTTTTGTCATATTATAATTTTCACCAAAGGGAACACAAGATTACTCACACACAATTTAAGAAAAGTTATAACAAAAGAAAAACAAACAAACAGAAAAAAGATAAATTCAATTATACTTTTCACAAAAACTTTTGAAGAACACTTTTGTCCTTCATGCTTCTTAAATATGTCCTAGGCACCTAGAAACTGATTTCCTTATCTATTATAGCATCCAACCTTAAGACTTTTATGAGAGAGAAACTTGTGATAATTGGCTTGTAATCCCCTGACCCAAATTCTCGCTGGATTTGATTGTGACTTCCAGTTTTTCGACAGGCAGGTGAAATGTTCTGTTCGCATGTGACACATAAATGTGTTAAAGGTGTTCATTAAGAATCTCTAACTTTGTCAAGAACTACTTAGAAGAAACATTATCAACGTGTTGGGTATTGGAACTGGATGAAATCTGTGGCAATTACATTAATCTCAGAAGCAACAGGTTATTTTACAGAGTTCCCAGCCCATCAGGGAAATCAAGGAAAATTATTTTACTTTTTTCCAGTCAGGGAAAAGTCAGGGAATTTGATAAAAATGCCTCAAATCAGGGAAAAGTCAGGGAATTTTGATTGGCCCAAAAATCGAAAGTACTAATTAGTTTTACATTACAGTGTTTTATACTGCAAATAGTTCACTGCAACAACAAAGAAAACTGGAAACTGGAAATGAGTTGAAATAATTATCCTGGAATTTTGAGACTTCATCAGGGAAAAATCAGGGAATTTTGTTTTCATGAAATACTGGGAACCCTGTTTTAATGATTCAGGGTGTGGGGAACAGGGCTGGTGGGTTTAAAGGTGATTTCTTGTGAAATGAATCAATTATTTTTTTTGATAAAATCATTGTTTAGATAAAAACATCAAAGAAATACACAAAAAAATTGGTCATGGGACAAAAATGGTGAAATCATGAAAAATTCAAGAGTTGAAAATATGAAAAATGGGAGGGTCAAGTGTTTTAAACTTTGGATTGAATCAGATTCTAGCAAATCAACTCCTTTTCTGCACTTATGTGGGCAGTGATTCAAATTCTGTCAAAACCCATTTCCCCACTTAGGATGATTGATTATTTACAAAATCATGAATTAATTGACTTTAAAAAAAATCAATCATTAAATGGGAAATTGAAGGGTTAAAGGGCGGTGACATGATTCGAAGAAGTGAAAATGCCTTTAGAACCAGATTAGTTAAACGATATACCAAAGATACACTAGCTGGAGTGGATCTCCTGGCTGCAATACCTTTCACCTCATCATCAACAAAAAAAACAGTTGCAGATGATGTTGCATTTTATACACCATACTTTTGAATAGCAAAACCTTCACTGCACAGCAATCTACACACAAACAGCCAAATTACTTATGAATCAACAAAACAAACACATAAATGATGATGGCTAGGTATACATTACAGATTAGATGTATCTCACAGCAGTTAGCACCTTGCTCAAGATGCTAAGTTTTTCCAAGGAGTTATAGTAACTCCTTGGATTATCTCTTCCTGTCTTTAACCACTGTGGTCTTGTCCACAAAAACCACGTAATTGAGCACAAATATCATGGGATTTGAAACTATTCTAAATTATAGACGCGTTGACACATGTGGACACACAGACAAACAGACAGACAGATGGATACTCTCAAAGATATTAGCTCAGATGTAAAAGGGTAAACAAAACAAGGGATTGTTATTTTGGCATAAAGGTTTAGTAAATGTGTACCAGTACATTGTACATGAATGCATACAGGTGTGTCAAAAGAGTTTTGGGAAGGTAGAACTCTTTAACTTGTGTGAAATTATTTTTTGATGGGGGTAGGGGTGGGATGGGGATCTACAAGTGAATGCAGTGAGGGGGATCCTTCTCTTTCCCCTCTATCTAAAAAGGAAATGCCCATGCTATAGTGCTGGGTGATATTTTGATAATATCAAAATTATGCGATCGTGAAAAAACATGGAGTACTGGATAATGATTTCATGATTATTTTGATATATTGTGGAGGCATGATATGGCCCCAAAAGACTTTAAGTATGAAAACCTGAATGCTTAAGTGGTTTCTCATATACTATGTTCATGCCATTGCATTATGGTTAAAATATAGAGAACAGTTTTATTTAAAAATAAAAACTGCATTGGAGGGAACTGATTTGGGTGATTTATATATTTATGGTGGCAAGGACCTAAAAATATCATACTTCTTTAATTTCATGTGAAAAGAGCTAATGATTTTCAAGTTACAGACAATTTTGTTAAGGCCCTTCTGCCGGACAACCAACAATTCGTGCCAAAGTTGAGCTGACCCTGTTATCTCATGTCTGTCTCTCCTGTCATTACCTCCAACTACTTTATTATGGGTCAGGGTTGATAAATGCCTCTTGTGTAGGATAAAAAATGAAAAGATGGATTATTACTCAATCCATGCTTCTTAGAAAAATTAAACATTAACCTTGTTGTTGTCATGTGTACAGGTCCAAATTTTCATTACAAATTTTGCAGCAATTTGCTTACTATATCAGCAGTGTACCTATTCACTTCTCATGTAGATGCATGGCACAGCGATTGTTACGTTACTTTGTGCAAAACAGTGTACAAAATATCAATTAATACAAACATACTGCATGCACATTACATGGATGGTACTCTAGGCTAGTCTGAACCTCTGAACGGAGACAAAATTGAGTACATAAATTCTTCCTAAAACAAGAAAATCTATGAAAACAGCTGATGTCCAGCTGACAGATGTAGACAGCAACATGTAATTCTTTCTTGTTCCTTTGTTTTAATTTCTCCTGCTCCCTCTTGGCCTCTTCTGTCACCTCTTTTACCGTTTCTCAATTTCTATTCTTTGAAGTGTACCAATACCCTGAGTATAATGTTTGTTTTATATGTAGAATACACTTAAGACGTGCCTTCTGCAAAATATTAGAATTTTATTTCACTCCGATTTCTATTTATTAGAGTTTAAATGTAAATTTTAAAGAGTTTATAAAAGCTAAAACGACTTGAAACAGGCTAGTGAATCACCCGATTCTATCAATCGATCGATTGCGCTATCAATATTTTTATTCCTGTTCGTCTAAAACGATCAGCCGCTACAACAGTGCAGTACATGCAGTATGTAATGCAGCGCAGCCCCGGCGCTGCAACGAAAGCCAGTCAGCCACGCAGGGTGAAGGCATCTTGGGCGAAAATACTTCATTTTTTATCATGACAAATGCAACAACAAAACAGACGTTACTGACATGACAACGAGATTTATAATCCTGAGCAGCATTTCAAGGAATCCTTTGCAAGTGTTTTCCCGAACTTTGTTCACGTTGTCCCGAGTTTGGTGGGATTGCATGGAACGTTGTGAGCCAATCGACATGGAAATCGTACGCGTATAGCTAGAACGCGCACACATAAAAACCAGCACTTACGGAGCAGAACTTGAATGTGCGGAGCACAAGTGCCAAAATATTATGGAGATTATGATCCGATTTCTTGAAATATGTATAATTTCAGGATCTATCACAAGTGAATTATGGGTTTGTTTTATGTATTTTACATATTTAACAAAAATTATACTCAGGGTATTGGTACACTTTAAAGACATTGTTTAACATTGTTGGAGGTTCAATTTAAGAAAAAAACATGGTTGAACTTTGATATCTGAGCTTTTCATTAACAAATGAATGGCCTAGATAAGATTACAAAACTGGATATAGAAGGTTATGCTGCCACATTTCTTCATACGTGTATCTGGTGGACTTTTATAGGAACATAGCAGTCAATGGGGGAATAAAGAGTCACTAATATATTTTTTACTTTTTAAAATCACTAAATGATCATTAAATACAAACTTTTCAGGACTTCAATAGTAGACCTTATCAGAGACAAGTATAACTGTCTATAACTTGAAAGCCATTAGCTTCTTTCACTTGAAATCAAAATATCTAGTGAGATATTTCTAGATCCTTCTGTTGGTCTGTTACGTGCAAATATCAAATAAGGCAATATTTCTCAAATTGAAGAAAATTTACTGTTATTGAAAGGCCATTCTGCTGCGAGCATACATGTATGCTAGGGCCCTTCTCCCAGGCAACTGAGGAACTTTGTGATTTAATTTGCAGTTGTGTTTCTAGTTTGCTTTTACATTAGGAAAAATCTGTAATTATAGTGATCGGTGATAGCGATTACGTATCATGCAGTTGCTGTTAGGTTGCCTTATGAAAACGGTCATAAAAAACTGTGCTTATGTTCAATCCATTTTTTTCCCAATATATTGTTGCTTGTCTGACAAGAGGGCCTAGCATATGTTCCCGGCACAAGGGCCTGAACAGGAAATTTCCTCTAATTTTAGAAATATTGCCTTATTGATATTTGCACGTAATAGACTGCCAGAAAGATCTAAAAGTACTACACTACTCTGATTTCATGTGAAAAGAGCCAATGGTTTTCAAGTTAGAGACAATTTAGCGTTAAGGCCCTTCTGCCGGACAACGACAATGTGGCCTTGAGGCAACCCCGCCCCGCTGTAACGGTTTACCATATTAGTATGTCAAAATCTACCACTGAACTATGAAGTAATAACTAAATATTATGCGCTCAGCAAGAGCTATGGGTGTGACCGCCAAAACATTTTCATATCTTTTAGTTCGCAGTATATACATGTCTCAAAAATTGAACCCCAAACTGCACTCTAAAACTTTGCAAGGAAAAAAAAGTTATTGGACGTAAGTCGCCCGAAAATGTGACGTTAGCGCTCGAAATTGTTCTTTCCTGCCCGTGTAGTGGCAGAGATTTCCTGTTGTTCTCCCGTGGGAGCGGAGCGAGCTGCGGTTGACAGCAATCTGATTGGCTGTTGCCGGATGCCCTTTCCACCAATGAGAGATGGGCAAAGTCTGCGCAGGAACAATCTTGTAAATTCAGGGCTCTGCTCAGAAAGGTTGCTTGTGGGGTGGTTGAGTTTTTTGCACTCCCAGACCTAGACGCATATATTGAGTCATTCTAGCAATGGTCGATAATGCTTGATGCACTTGGAATATTTCATTTATTAATTTAGCATTCACTTTATCTATATATATTTACACATGATGGGTACAAGCAAGGAGTTTATATGTGAGCATAGTAACTCCTTAGTAAAAGTAACTTTTTTCATCAACAATTACATTATGATAACATAGCCATCCAAATTTCAATTACAATTACTCAAAAATATATAATTACAATAAATTTCCTCTAATTACTTAAAGGTAAATGGCATGATTGGGGGCAGTCCTCAACTTGGGCTGAAACTACTCTAGAATCAAGTAAAATATGCAAGGATTCTCCTGTGAAAATCTTGTAGTCAAATGTTGACTCATTCTAAAATAAACAATGTCAATATCACTCGTAGCAAGGAAACCTGCTGTGTGGCTCTCTATGGGGCTTATTTTTATCGTCCCCAGATAAAATTAAGATACTCCTATGTTTATGCTTGATTCTCCGTAAGTAAACAAATTACAGACAAATCCTCCCAGGTGGGAGATCCACTCCTGCTAGTGTATAGTTGGTAAATATTTCAGCTGATTTGGTTCTTGAGGCATTTTCAAGTGTTCCCAATCATGTCACTAACCTTTAAATATATATAATTCATTACTTTTGATTATTGATTTAAGTGGCTTTCCAAGCTCAATGACATTAACCTCCAAACTGGCAATAGATTACAATTAATTACAATTACAAATTTGAACTACCCATCCCTGATGAAGATTTAATTTTTTAAACAAATGTTAACTGTAATCATTTGACAAACAGGTATATACAACATATATTCACAGTATTCAATTAAAAAATTGAAGTAAAAAAAGTACATACTTGCCACACTTTCTATTGACAAGCATTGAACAAACTGTGAATTAATGATACCAAGAAGAAAAGAATGAGTTCATCACTGGAAATCGTTATGTTTGATGTATCGCAATTGTGAAGTATAGTTTCAGAGAATTGCAGGTATGATGCTGCCGTGAGAAGGGAAAAGAAATGTAAATTGCTTGACCCTTTTGTTGTTTTTCAGAAAAAAAATCAATGTATTCTCTCAATTTCCAGTGGATAAATCATAGTTTGTACTCACCAAAGTTTGTAAGATAAGTAAGTAATAGATGGATATAGAGATATGATAGATAAGTATGTGAATTAAAAAATATAATTAATACACTAAATAAATACATGGATAAATAAATAAATAAGTAAGTAACAAATAAAATGAAGAGTAAATAAAGAATTCACAAATATATCAAATTAATATGAATAAAGAAGTAGCAAATAAATAAATGAACAAACAAATAGGTAAATGAATATTTGCAATGAAGAATTTCATGAAAGTTTACTTCTAACTTTTGTGAAATACACACTACAGTATGTGAAAAGAGAGGTACACGAGTGGCATGTATTCTGCAATTCCACTAGACAATACTGGGAATTAGTGTACTTAAAGGTATTGGCTAACATTTACCACAGTTAAAAAAATCTGAGCCGCATGATTCCCCATGCTACCAGTGTCTTTGATGAGGTCTAAAAATGAAGCCCTGAAAAAATTGTATTTCAAAATGATTATTTAGTGCTTTAAAAAAGTGAAAATCGTAAGTTGACCAGATTCACTTGCCCATTTCCTCCCATAGACTTACTGTGTGTACACCTAGGTTAATAAAACTTGCCCCGAGTTTTATTGTTTATTCATGTATAACTTGCCATTGGCAGTGTAAGTTTCCAAACTTTTGTATTCTAGGGTGTTTATTTGTCCATTTGAACACTACTATGTAGTTCAGATATCAAAGTTTGACAATTTTTTTAATTGAAGCTCCACAATGTTAGCCTATCACTTTAATGGCAAGTCGGGATGGACAATATGGCGGGTTACGATAGGTTGACCTGAGTCAACATTGGTGAGCTATGTGTACTGCATTGTGTAGCCCCCTCTTGTGTCCATAAAGAGTATTTTCTTCAGTTATGATGCTGAGGCTGCGCCAGTACACAACAGAAAGACATAAACTGAAAAAATGTGGGGTGAAAATGAGGCTGAGGTTGTTTTTATACACTTAAGTGCATGTTGGACATTATTTTAGAATACATTTTTGTGCAAAAAGAACGTTTAAACATTGAAAAGCACACTACAAACAACTTTTGTTTCACAGTTTTGTAACCCAGGGCACAGTGCTGAAAAATAAATGATTCAACAAAATGGCGGATTTCTATTTCGTACCCCAGGTACCCAGGGTGTTTACCATCATGTACTAAATCAAGATCTGTTCTACACATAGCCTTGGAATCGTGGGGCAAGTAAGGCTTTCCACTTTGGATGTGAACATTGCGAAAAAAAAAATCAGGTCTTTGCCGGCCGCATTTGTTGTAGTCAAGTTACCAGCGTACACACACTGTACCTGACTTTTTGCCCTCGGGCTGCGGCCACGAGTTTTCATCCTCCCTGATTCCTGCATCTGTCTAACGTGTTACGGGGAAATTCAGGTATCAGACAGAGTCAGGGACGTGATAAGCTTTCGAGGGGCTTGGTTGACTTTATCGCCCGGCTGCATCTTTTAAAACGCGCTTTTCAGGAGATACTGGTACGGATAGATTACATGCTAACAGGCCTGAATGCGGGTAGAGTTTTTTGAGTCGATCCCTGACAGGAGCACCCTGGATCAAGAAAGCAGAGAGCTTCTCTGCAGTGGTGTGTTAGTCTTGGAAACAGACCACGTTTTGCATAGTGTGGCTGTCCATACGATAATTGAAGTTGTGATAGCACATTGATATAAAACGTGATCAATTTGCAGTGTGATACAATGTCTGCAGTCAGGGCAATATATATCTAAGTTACATCGATGTTTATTGATTCATTATCCAGTAGTAAAGACAAGAGTCTGTGATTAAGACTACTAGATTATGGATGAAGCTGTGAGGGCCTTTCCCCCCAATGTCAGGCAGGCATTGCAGGGTGACCATGGCAACTCGTGGCCAGCTATATGATGAAGGCCGAAGCCCAGCTGATGCCCAGTGTGTCATTCACTTCCAAACGACAGCCTGCTCTCGTGTCAGAGCTGCAGCAAATCAAATCAAGCATCGCCGCTTAATTCTCTCGCTCTCTCAGCGGCTTCAGGCTCAAGGATGGTTCACCCAACGTGCGTGTCGATCGCTACCCTGCGGTCGCAGCAGCGCCAGCTCACGGGTTGCGGTGACGCTAATCAAAAGGATGTAACAAATTCATTATCTACTTGTCCAAACATTAAGTTATTGTCGAAACGCGACCTGCCCAAGCTCAACGGCGAGGAGATGACACCGACGAAGTATTTTCCCAAAGTGGCCGATTTCGGGGACATCATAGCCTTCTTCTCGAAAAGAGCGTACCTGCCTGAACTGACGAAGGCCGAGTCACCGGACAATAAACAGGTGCCAAAATTGAGGGATTACCAGGACAGTAAACCGATCGAATTAACCAGGGTGGAAAGTAAAACACCTGAGGACAAACCGATCGTCGTTAAACCAATTATTCCACCCAGGGTCACTCCCCCGAGCAAGAGAACAAAGGACAGTACAGACAGTGAGGTAAAGAGAAATATTTCTGAAGAAAGCAAATCGACAGAAGATAAAACGCCTGAAGTCAATCCTGTGAGTGTCACGCCACCCCCGTTTAAGTTCACCGACTTGTTGGACATTACCCGGTCGCAGCGACCTCCGCGATACCAGGCAAGAAAATCGCCCGCCAGACACACCGGTTCGCCGGAGAGAAATCAGGACCCCATCAAAGAGCAAGAGACGCCGCCGCCAATAAAAAAGCTACCAAAGCCGATCATGATCGAGACATCATTCCTCGACAACACACCGTACGTCAAGGAGATTTTCGAAGAACCGGAGAAAAAGAAGCTTCCGTTTGATGATGAGGATGGGCCGCTTATCATTCCTCTCGATTCGGAGAAAGCCAAGTTGTTCGAAAGTCTAAATTCTTTCACGCCTCACGTCCCCTTCATTCCGCCCCCACCCCTCTGGAACATGGTACACACCCATGCGAGGGTACCGCATCTCATCGAACCGCCGTCGTACGAACCCCCATCAAGCCCGCCACCATTCTACCAGCCGCCTTGTCCGAACTACAGCGCTCCGCTCATCGAAGACTTCGACGTTGACCACCCCCGTTTCCGTAGCAACACGCTCAACTATTTGCAAGATCTCAAAGACTTTCTGTCGCTCACGGAGAAACGAAATCAGCTGAAACAAAAACGTAAGATTGCTGCATGTCCATCTTGGGTTCTGTTTTCACATCATCTTTATTGCATTTACCCTCTCAGTACTCTCAGACTCTGATCTTTCTGATGAGGTATAATTCAGATAACCTTAACACCTTATAAACGCTTTGGGTGCTATACTGTAAAATATAGTCGAAAATCTCGGGGGTGCCCCCCCCCCTCTCAAGATTTTTCATTAATTTAAAAAAACCTGAAAGACATTCAGAATCTGTTGGTGTAATATGACCTTTGGGCATAAAGCTTTCAAATAAAAAGAATTGCCAAAACTAAACTTGCGCTTAACTATTACTGGGCTAAAACTGACAGATGAATTACATTTAACGCATGTTTCTGTATCAGAAAATTAATGAATGGTGCAAAATAGACGTACAAGTAAAGTATTTACATCATGGTAAATACTGTTTCTTTAAAAATTGAGACCCCAAAACATGAAGTTGGATGTTATATTTCATCAAGCTCATCTAGTTCTGAAAGTTTATCATACGGCTGAGCATTTTGTTGTGCTATTTTATAGTTGAGATAAGCAGTGGCAGAACTGAAGGGAAATGGGGAGGGGTTGAAAAAAAACAACCCTTTTTTCTCTTTTTGGCTAAAGATGCTTCTCCAGGCATGCTCATTGGACCCTCGTGCTGGGAAATCCTGAATCCATCCATGACAAGGGGTTAATTTTTTTATTTTAAACTATACATGAACCTAACCCTTAGTTCTTTGTTATTACACTATAAAACAAATACTTGGAGAGAAGGACACTAATACAACAAAAATGATGTCAATGATCATGATCTGTATAAATATACAGTGTATATGAAAAAAATACTAGAATGAAGTCCACAAAAAGTTTATGCAAAAGTTAAATTACTTTTACAAGTTCAAATAAGTTGAGACTGGTTATACAAATTAAACTCTTCTGCACCATTAATAGGTTGAAATAGTCAATAGAGGATTAAAAAAAAAATGTTACTTTATCCTTCAATAAATAAGAGCATCACTGAAGTCTTATTTTTCTGTAAAACACAAACAAACAATTTATTGTGGCTCTCTTAAAAATGAATTTAATGTATTCCAGTAATCTGTATGAACATCTTTTCATCTATCTATCTATCTATCTATCTATCTATCTATCTATCTATCTATCTATCTATCTATCTATCTATCTGTCTATCTATCTATCTATCTATCTATCTATCTATCTATCTATCTATCTATCTATCTATCTATCTATCTATCTATCCACTAGTTCACATATTTATCTCTCCCTTTCTGTACATTATCTTTCTAATTATCTCTGTACCTATTTACTTTGTACTAATTTCTGAACTCTTTTTAATACTCTGAGACAAGAATAGTACATATTAACTTTTACAAATTTGTTCTTCAGTGTTAGCCCAAATAATTGTTGGAGATCAGAATTTTTAAAAGAAAGCTTTGAAGAGATGTGGTTGATTGATTTTAATGACTTTGAATGTATAGAAATGCATATTCTTGGTGTTGGGCATTTATCAGAACAGAGTAATACAATTGTTTTTTTTACTGTCACTCTGATATTATTGTTTGGCCTGTATGTGAGTGATTTAGTTTGCATGTTTTTCTGTGGGTCAAAATTGGTCAGTGTACAAGTACCGGCCAGCGTTGACATATTAAGAAAAAAAAATGTTAATAAAAGTATTTTAAGTATTTGATGTAAAACAAACATACATACAAAGTTATGAACAAACAAAACAGATTAAAATGCACACACAAAACCTGTCACCTTTGCTATTTTTTCTTTCTTTCAGTAGTCGTTATAGCATGCTCAGTTGATAAATTGCAGAAAGTTGTTTGTAATTAATACATACACTATGTAGGAGAGTGTATTTTAACTTCCATCACATTTGCATTGCCCAAGAAATCACTGTCAAAAGTTTAAATACATTACTTGTAATTTCACTTCCCCAAAATGCACAGATCCATCATTAAATTAATTTCTTCTCCCCTTGAACAGAAAAAATTAAAATCATACTGATTTTCATTTAGCAGTGGTATCGGTCTGCGCTGATGAGATAGACCCACGTGTAATCTCCATCGCTGGAATGGTTAATTCCTCTTTGGAATTAGGGAGAGGAAAACTTTACAAACAAGTTAAAACAACAAACATGTTTCTTTTCCCCGCTATAAAGTGACATTTTGGCTGCCTTGACTCAGAGTAAAAGATTAAAGGATCGAGAGGACTTTGGTGTACATTTAGGCACTGCCCATCGTGGAAATGAGTGACTCTTCATCGTCAAGTCTAGCTGTGAAGGCTGAGTGATTATTCAGTAGTAATACTTTGCGTTGGTGTAATTTTAAGGCTGCATTATTCCTGAAGAGAATCTGTTCTTTTTTTTTTTATGTCAGTCAGACAAGTAGGCCTACATGGAAAATTTCAGAAACCAGAAATTGTAAGAATAAATATCCCCCCCCCAAAAAAATAGAAATTGTTATATTTGAAGATAATTTGTTCTTGTATATGGAGATGATTTTAAGGCTGCAACATACCTATAATACAGTAACTTTTAACATTCCTATTGGAAGTTTTTTTAAGTGTTGATGAGACATGCACATAAAAATTACCAGAAACCAGGATTTGTGAAAGTGTCAAAACTTGTTTACATCTTATAGGTTTTTTTTAACTTGTATTTTTGGAGCACTTCAACTAGAGAACAACAATGTGTAAAGGGAATGTTGTTTGTAATTTTTCCTTGTTGCCTTTGTATTTATAAGAATTCTCAGGAATAATAGGTAAAAAATTTCACGTGTGATTTGTCAAAGATTTGTCAAAGCATTGAAAAGATAACTTTATAGAAATTATAATATAATTCTAACATTATATTGTGATGGAACTTAATGAAAATTGATCCAAATAATTTCATTTTTTTTTCCTCATCCTGGGGATATTAAAATGATTCAACATGTTCAAGGACACTTGTGAAAGTAAGGTACCGTTAATTCATAGAATTAAAAAAAATCATAGAGCAGTTTCTGTGATGTGTGTGAGTTCTAATATGTATGACAATGAGATTTTAATTACTCATTGTATGGATTTTAATTTGCCCAATTTTACAAGAGGTATAAGGATAAGGGTCATTTTTTTATTGACAAATTGTCAAATTTCCAACCCCACGTTGTTACTCAGGATTTGCATTAGGTAGTGACTTTGAAAGTAAGATAAGGTAATTGAGGTATAGTACTAAGTGTTCATATCATCAGAGTGAATTTTCTTTAGTTTTATGTTGTTATAAACTTATTTACTCACAAATGTATTGACAATTTATTTTTCCATGTCAAGTGAATCTAAGCATTGATTTTGATAAACAAATTTGTTACATATCTGACATGCCACTAAGGGTATATGACATATTTTTTTCCTGTTGTAAATCTACATGTTTGTCCGACTAGACTTAGCATATCTCTTCAATCCAGATCCCGATGTGCAGCATTCAGAATCTGTAAGCCATGGTATTTCCTTTTCCAACATTTCAAAAGTATACAGGGGGCATATTCGGATTGGGAGCTGTTTTCTTTCGTAACGATCCTGTTTTGACGCCGTTCCTGATCATCCCTTCAGAAGGCATCCTCAATTAACCTGACATCCTCAACATTTTCTCTTTCACTCAACGATTACCCCCACACACACTTAAAAAGAAAAAGAAAAAGAAAAAGTCTGACCATTAATTCTTGCAGTGACAGATAAATGTGATACATTATGAGATAAAAAGTTGGGTTCTCCCGGGGCGTTTAAGTTCCAGATGAGAGGTTTAAGTTCAACATCCTCTCCACGGTTTTGGCGTTTCAATTCCGAAACCTCTCCTGACCCCGCGAGTTCTCCCAAGTGTATTGTTACTCCGGTGTGCTTCAGGATACTTTAATTTTTCTAATGCGTTTTAGTAACAGATTAGTTTGACCCTTTTATCACCTCCAGCGGGTACATGGATCCTTCCGTTTAGGGTTCTGTTCTGTGCAAAGTGGATCCAACCATTGGAAAGCATAGGGGTGGCATCTGTCATTTTGACTAAGTATACAATGTTCACTGTTGTAATGCATTGAATGATTTCTTCAATGAAACAATTACCAGTTATCATTGTAAGGCATTTACCCATTGTATTGTGTTGATGAGCAGTATTGCCGTGTTGATGGGTGTCTTTGCGTGAGTGCTTGTCAGCTAATATGCAGTGGTAAAGGCCTACTAATACTATTTTACTATGAAATCACTATAATAAATATAGTTGAGAGTCAGATTACTTAGAAAGTTAAAGTGTGGTAGCAAATAAGAGGTCAATGTATGACTAATAAAAAAGTCAGAAGAAGAATCTTTATCAAATTTATCCCAGGAGGCTTTTAAAACAAAATGTTATCTGAGATAAATGTGGTACTTGTATGTAAATTGATATGCATTGGTGTGATTTGAAAAATGGCTACTTCTGCAAACATCAATCCCAAAAATTTCACCATTTGTACATATTTACATGTAACGTAAATTCTTGTCTTTTGTTTTTCTTTCTTTTCTCCATGCAGTATACCATCTTCAATTGGAAGCCCCTAAACCCAAGCTAATACCATGCCAAACAGTAGTATACGGACCTCCACACTACGGCCCAGAGTAAGTCCTTCCTGATTGGTTCTTTAACTCTATATTTTTCAATATGTTTAAAGTGAACTTCAGGCTCAATTTCGGATTCTCGTAATTTTCATTTTTAATATGCACACTGATTTCGTGTAAAAAAAAAAAAGGTGTGAATGTCTCACTGGACTCTTGGTACATGTAGTATATTGAATGAAAGGATTAGGATGGATTGGTATGTATCTGCTTTAGGGACAGAGATTCTCCGCAATTGCGGAAAACGGATGGAATTCCCGGAAATGACAACTCGAAATAGAAAGCGAATTTTCAAACAAAAACTCAGGGAAAGGTTCTTATTTCTCCAATTTTTCATTTTTTGAAAGAAAAAAACATGAAGTTTATAACAGAAATTGAAAAAAGTTGACAATAAAGCACAGAAATGGAAGCAAAACAGTGTACATAATCTTTGAATGAAAAGTTACGAATGGAATTGTCACTTTTTCATGTATAATAAGTCTACAGAAAAATGGAATTTCTGATTTTCAGGCAAGATGAAACGGAATTTAGATATCTTTTAGTGGAAAAGGCCTCTTTTTGAAATGGATAATCACTGTCCGTACTATTCTTTGTTGATATACTTATGTTTGGATTTTTTATTTTTTTATTTTTTTTACTTACGATAGAAATGCAAAATAAATCAAATCAAATCAAATTCTTTGTTGCATTTATTGAATGTGGCAAGGGAAGAATTACTGATCCAGTCTAGATCCTGAGAAACCCCAGGAATGCTGGGTAATTTCAAGACAAAGTAACTAAATTCCACTACTTTTTGTCCAAGCTATGAAATCGGGAGTTTGAGGTATTACCGGTTCCTGATTGAATGAGAATCAGAGTTTAACAAGTTGTCTTTACTCACCTCATTGTGAAAGAAAAATAAAGATATCATTTGATTTTTCGAAAATCTTGGTTTTCCGCATGAAAGTGAGACCCATGTGTCCCTCTGGGTAATGATCGTATCTTGTACTTTCATACAATAGAGAGAGACACACCTACAATACAGCTTCATCAGATAACACTAACAGTGAGTCACAGAGTATAACAGAATTGTGGAGTCACTTTAGAAAACAAAATGAAAATTTTCCATGTGACTGTCGGTTTTGTTAAAAAGAGAAATGACTAACTTTCATTCAAGAAAAAAAAAGAAGACAGCTGTCTCAGAATTATCAAAAGTTTAATCCCATCATGTACCCAATCCATTTTTCCTTCCCATTTTATTATTTTTAAAACAAATGGGGAAATACACTTGAAGAAGCAGAAGGAAATTAAGACAATTGATGCTGAACCTGAGGTGATTCTCAGCAGCATATCCCGTTCATATTACGGTCATAACAAGACCCTATTAGCATCCATAGAGGGGGTAATTTCCAGACAGCGTATACCGGTAGCACCTACCCTGTTCACACACAGTAATTTTGTATCTGCGGTATAAACGGGACCATTTATGTATCCCAACTTGAATAAAGTCAAAGTACAAGTGGTGATATGTTACTTAAGAGGTTGTAAAAAAAAGTTGGGTTCTCACTGGTGTATCCGGCTACAAGAAATGGGGCCGGTTGACACCCCAATAAGAGATTTACATGTGCCATCATGATACGGGATATGTAGAGGTGGGGTGTAGGACTATCCCTTCCTCAAATCTGAAAGTGGGGACTGGGAATACAGAAATTTTGGGACCAGTATAGGAAGTAAATGGGGGATGAGGGCAATTTATCCCCCCAAATTGAATGAAGAGCACCCAAAAATCATAAAGCAGCCCTCAATTTTCCTAATTGGATTCAATATATACCATACTTGCTTCATAAAAAAAAAAATATATATATATATATATATATATATATATATATATATATATGTTAGTTATATTGTCAACTGACAGCAATAGGGTATAATGTTTCTGGCGGCTAGAATAAGTTGGTCACACCAGTCGAACCACCGTGCAATCTGGCCACGGGCACACTGGTGTTCTGGTCAGAGCCCTTACTGGTTGAGCAATAGCGCCCTCTCTTGCCAAACATCCTGTCGTTAAATAGCGAGAATTAAGTCGCCATGGATACGACTTAAAAAATAGAAAGGTTAATCTACCTACATGATGGCAATCGCGTTCCAGAAAGCAGTTTATGCCAGTTTTGAAGATAATCACTGACGTTTAATTACAACACAACAACAAAAAAGTATATACCATCAACTGACAGAAAAAGGTATCACACTTTAAACCTCGCACAACTCCACCGGCATTGGAGTGTTGTGAGTAGCTGCACCCCCATCAACAACTATTGAAGTCTTTTTTCAACACTACATGTTCACATCTCTGAACACACCTGCGCTCATGTTCTTTCAAGTTATGAATTGATCCACGTGTTGATCATGTAAATATATTAGTTTAAGTAATCAGTGTCAATTTTAGAAATACTTAATGGTGTCAAAGGCAGAATAGAGCTGGGGAATTTATTTTTTCTTTGATTTCTTTTCGTAGAGGAGGTTGGGGGGGGGGGGTTGCAGTGCTTATTGACCGAAACAGATGGTATAATAAAACAATTATTATGCGGCCTTCTTAACCCTAAAAAGCCCAAGCTATTTTGGTTCTCCGTGGCCCAAGGGGGGGGGGTCACATTGTGCCCCCCTCTCTAAAATCTTTATTGTTGGACCAATCACTCTCAAATTTGGCACACATATAAAACAACTAG
>JZLH01S0372640.1:36629-55001 GCA_001188425.1 Eucidaris tribuloides
TTTTTTTCTGTCCTGCTTGGGACACACAAATACCGAGGGGATATCAGTAGTAAAATTGTTCTCAGTTGAAAATAGAAAACTAGGGTTTGATAACAATTTCGATATTATGTTTGTTGGAGTACGTGGCAGTATGAGTTTTACTGTGACTAAAAAGGTGTTTGCCTCTTCCCTATCCTGTCCTTTTTGACAAGTGGGAGGAAAGTTTCGATTAAAATTTCACCGCGGCAGTTTTGTTCAGGATATGGCACACTCCTTTTCATTCAGAATCTTTATTTCAGAAGAGTGACTGGCTAAAATTGTATAATTCTAGATATTTCCAACCTTTTGTAACTGGATTTTATCACATATATTTTATGAATGGGTATTGAAAGGAGTGTATTTGAATCCTTGAAGTACAAACTTTTACAGCCATAAAATGTAACAAATCTTGTAAAAATTGTTGGTGCCAAGGAAGTGTCAACAAGTGTGTCATCTCACTCCGAAGAAAAATTTTGAACAAGAGTTGTTATTAACCCTTTGCGTGCTAATGTTGCATCTGTGCAATTAAATTGAACAATGGTAATAATTTTTCTCCTTTACCTTCGTACGAGAGATATCAAAATGTAGATGATGTGCTTAATTAGCATCTATAGAAAAATTACCATTTTCAATATTGCAGTAAAGGAAAGCAAAAATTGAAAAGAAAAATATGACAAAAAACAATTGTCATTATTATCCTCTCGCAATAAATTGAGCATATATAGAGTTAAAACACACAAAAATTTGCTGAGAAAAACAATTGATGTCAGAATATTTGCATATTTTCCTTCAATAAATGTCACTCTTTATAGAAATGAAGTATTGATTAAGTACTTGAGCAAGTATACATTCAAATGAAAGATAATATTCTCCTTCATGTTTTTAAAATTGTTTGTTGATGATAACTCTGCATAACTCAAGTAATTTTTACTGTCCACACATCTGCCTTTTGTTGTAGTTGATGATAACTCTACATAACTCAAGTGATTTTTACTGTCCACACAACTGCCTTTTGTTGTAATACATGTACATCTCTGGTAATCAAATTGATTCTAATTCAATTAATCACAGATTATTCTTCGAAAAATATCTCAATCCATCTAGGATGATATCCATTTATTATTTTCCACCCCAAAGTACTGTAATCCAGGAATTATGTAGTCAATGTCAAAATCATTTTAGGAATATAATCAGCCAAGATTAGCTTGGTTGGGTGTGGACAGTAGCAGTAAACTCCCAAGGACAACTTCAATTAGACGTTACAGAGAGGGACACTTGCACCATGCTTGGACCAAGCCATGAGGATAGTCATGCTTTTATTGATAGCTCCTCTTAACCCATTGGCTATAGGAACCAGATGTATCATGTATTAAACTGTGTTAAAATAGGTACATATGTTATCAAAAGCCACAAATCAAAATTACGAATGGAAATCCCTTCACATCAATTCTTTTAACCCCCCCCCCCTTCGTTTTTGATAAACAAATGACACATTCAAATACAATGAATTATTCTTATGTGCTTAAATTTGATTGAGGAAATTCCTTTTCATGAATAGGTATTTCATTTGAAATTTACATTTTACATTGCTTTAATCAAGTGATCAAACATATTTAGCCAGATGGAAATGAAATTAGGAAGGCTTATTTAAACATCGTGTGGCAAAAATTATACATCTACTTGTAGCTTCAGCCATCTTTTATTCACTCGGGCAGGAACTGCAATTATGTACCCTAACTAATCAAAACATGTTGAAAAAATTGAAGTTGATGCGATGAGTGTGAAACTGGCTGTATTGACTTAAGCTCCATGCAATTCTGTATAATTGCAACTTCTTGCGAGTGGCAATGAATTTGAAGGTCTCTTAATTGTGGGTAGATTTTAAAAATCTGATGACGATGTTTGGCGTGTTTGAGATGAGGTGTTAGGAGGTGTTAATCACGCTGTTTGTTACATGTCACGCTCTACCCATCACTCGTCTTATAATTAGAGGGACCAACAGTTTTTTGTTTATTATTCATTTAACTCGCATATCCTTCAGCATTCTGGTTTTTACATGTACAGTATATACAAAAGATAACTACCAGAAGTATCACATTTAAATAGAATATAACAATGATAGTAACTACTACTACTACTACTACTACTACTAATAGTACAGCTGTAATTTATAATAAATGCAATAACAACAATAACAAAATAATTATATCCTGCTCAATATTTAGTTATATAAACACAACAAAAAAAGAAACTACCCCCTTTTTCAAAATACTATAACTTTAAAAAAGAACGGTGTTGAGCACAATAATTTGGCAAGGATGTTTGTGCACTAATTGACTAAATTCTGTGAGAAAATGTGGTTGATCCGTCAAGTCATGCATGAGTGAGCTCATATTAAAGGCAAAAAGTCACTTTTCAAAAGTCACAAGGGTCATTTTGGGTTTTTTTTGATGCAAGATTTTGACTAATTTTGTTTCTGGTGAATGATTAATCGCTATTTATGTTAATCATCTATCGTTTGATCCTCTCATACGCCCTTTGGCACTTTTTGCATATTTTACGCTTCGGTGAGCGTAATTTTAAAATTTCCACCCTTTCTCGATTTTGAAATCGTAAAATCCATTAAGTTTACGCAAAAAATTTAAATCCGAATTTTTTCGGCAAAATGTATCTTAACGTGTTGTACGAACATAAGAGGTTGTAACCATGACGTGGTTGAGTGAGCACACTTTATAAATAAAGGAAAAAATGTCATTATTTACCATTATTTTGGCATAAGAGATGACTCGTGACTTTTGAAAAGTGGCATTTTCACCTTTAATGCATGCTCATTCATGCATGACCCAGCGGACCAATCACATTTTCACACAGAAGTTAGTCAATGAGTGTAGAAACACTTGCCAAATTATTTTGCACAAACTTGTTTTGTTAAAAAGTTATGGTATGTTGAAAAGGGGGGTAGCTACTTTTTTTCCTGCCTAAACACATTAAAGACACTATACAGTATAACACTGTGGAAGACCCGTTTAAAAAATGGTCAAACTTTGCTATCTGACATATCTGACCGTGTTTGAATGGACAAATAAACACCCTAGAACACAAAAGTTTGGACAGTTATGCTGTCACTAGTACAATATGTGCAGATACAAATTGGCACATTAATTTTATATTGGGCGATAGGAAATTCTGCAACACAGCAGTCTATGGAGAAAAACTGGAATGGTCTCTCAATGATTTTCACTTTTTTAAAACACTTAATGACTGTTTTACACTGCAATTTTTTCAGGGCTTCATTTTTAGACTGTATCAAAGACACTAGTAGCATGGGGAATCATGTAGCTCAGATTTTTTAAACTGGAAACATTGTTTTACAGTGCCTTTAACAGAATAAGTAGAGACCACCTCCTCTTCTGCAATAAATGAGTTCCATTCAGATAATAGGTGGTAACAAACATACAATTACAACTACATGTAAGTCATAACCTCACAGGGTCACCATTAACAGTTAACCTATCTGTGATGGGCCTTCAGTAATTGGAGCTTGACCACTATAAAACTATTACTTCCTCTCCCTGTAATCTAACCATTCCCTCGAGTTTAACAACATTTTTTA
The DNA here is from genome assembly GCA_001188425.1 of Eucidaris tribuloides. Taxonomy (NCBI): domain Eukaryota; kingdom Metazoa; phylum Echinodermata; class Echinoidea; order Cidaroida; family Cidaridae; genus Eucidaris; species Eucidaris tribuloides. The sequence goes on from JZLH01S0372640.1 coordinate 40,261, forward strand.
TAATTCTATCTACTCCACAGATTCCACGGTGCTATCTCTCGCGAGGAAGCCGATCGTTTGCTCACGAATGGAGGGGAAGGCAGCTATTTGGTGCGAGAAAGTCAGCGGGCTCGCGGAAGCTACACCCTCGGACTAAGGTATTGGCCTCACCCCTCCCCTTCCTTCCGGGCTTGCGTCTCGATCCTTCATCGTCACTGTTAGCCACTCTATCTCACACACCAAACAGGAAAAGTAGAAACTAATTGTCTTTTAATTTAATCATAATTCATCCGTGGCCCGGTGCCAAGTTCATTACAAAACAGACAAACTATCGAACTGTGCACCGTTCCGGAACAAGACACGTATCGTAATCCAATCCATCCTCCAGCCGCCGTAACTAAGCGCGGCTCCATTCATAAATTTGTAGTGCGTGTGCGTCTAGGGACGGGTGTCGTTCCATATCGGGCGGCGCTAATGAATACCAGTAGTATGTGGGTTGTACTTCTCCGACATGCAACATCTGTTCGTAGTAGTATGGTTTAAGCGTATTAAAAACTTATGACAGAGCTGAGTAGTCGCTACATTCGCACAACAGTGTGGAGATTTACACTGGAGAATTCACGAAAATTGGCGGTGGCATTTCCGAGCATATGCGGGCCGTGTTGTTTACAGGGGAAGAAAAACAACATCTGATAAATGAAGAGAAATAATTTGAATCGTAATGATGTCTAATAGATGATATCCCGGATACGCTGAACGGTGATTTAACGCCTTACAAAAGAATGGTTACCGTTATGAGGTGATAATGGGAAGTTGTGTAAATTGAATTTTGGTCTTAAAATAGACACAGTTGGGCTGAACAAACTATCAAATATGGATTAAAAAGAAGCTTACTAATACGATGGAGCCAAATTGGTAATCATACACATATTTTATCTCAAATGTCTTTGTGAAGGTTTACAGACAACAGCAGTAACCTGAAACAAGTGTTTGTTAATTTTTCTATTATCTATTTTCAACCTTGGGTATATTAAGACATCGTGCCCAAAATTTGAATGAAGAATTTTTGTTGAAAAATATGCACAACAAATATTTACAAAGATAGTGATAATAATACTGATTTTATTGATGCTACAATCTTCATTATTTAGCAACAATGAACTACAGGAATCAGGACTGACTGAGAGCTAAAGTGAAATTTTGGTCTATCAGATAAATTTTTCATCAATCTTTGATAATTTATGGTATGGCAGACATCAGAAAATGGTCATCAAACCTACCCAAAATTGTTAAAAATTACGATATTGTGATGATTGTTAGATGATCAGCAAGCAGAAATCATTATACTTTTCGTATGACAAAATTTTGAGGGGGGCATGGGATCCTTTTTTTATGTTAATATCTAAAAAAAATGGAATAATTTCAGATCATGTGACACCAAGTGCATTCAAAGATAACATAGGTCTATCAAAAATACTAGTGGAAAATATTTGTTTTTTTTGCTGATATTAGAATTTCCAAGTTATTGTGTAATGAAAAAAAAAACAATTCTTATATCCAACAAAAAGTCTTTCCTCATGTTCGTGCAGAAGCCAGACGTGCCCTCCAAGCATTATTTGGGATGCCGTGGGCGTTCAGCCACCCCCTGTCAGGATACCCTGCATGGATGCCTTCCATATCATTGTCATCACCTGCTGACTGACTAACAGTAGACAGTTAACTCGCCATGACATGAGAGGGCTGGCACGTCTCGATTCATCCTCATCTAAAAACTTATTTTTAAAAGATTGCAAGAGACACAAGAAATACCCAAGAAATACACGTGGCAGACCCGTAATGATTAAAGACCTTGTTTCACAATGCTTCCAGTTTAAAAAGAATAAGAGCTACACGATTCTCCATGCTACTAGTCTCTCTGATAACATCTAGAAATGAAGCCTGAAGATATTGCAGTTCAAAACAACCATTAAGTGTATTTAAAAAGGGAAAATTAGTGAGCAACCATTCCTGTTTATCCCATAGGTTGCTGTGTTATAAAAATTTTATCCCAGGAGATTAAAGCAGGAGATCTTTTTTGCTTGTCTTAAAATTAACAAGACATTAATTTGTGTACCAAACTGTCCGAAGTTTTGTGTTCTAGGGTGTTTTATTTGTCCGTTCAGACGCTATCATGTAGGCCAGATACCAAAGTTTGACGGTTTTTAATGGGGCTTCCATTACCATGTTAACCTTTAAAAAGGCAGGGTAGAGAGAGAGGACAGTAGCTGTCACATGGCTTGTATCATCTTCAGCAGCTGTTGTCCTTCATTGTACATACAGGGTTCAAACGGTAATACGCTCGGATGGGAAGATGAGATCACGAGATCCAAAAATGATGGATAGACAATGTCTGTTTCCCCTACTTTACACCTCTTTCCCCTTCCCCATGTCTCTTCTTCCTTCCCCCTCATCCTCCTCCTCCCATCCTCTCATCATCCCATGTCTGTTATCTGAAGACACACACGTGGCCCACACCATCACAGGAAAGATTCTCCTCCTAATTGTAACGACTGTCTTGACAATACTACCACAGCTGGCCACCATTTCACGGTTTACGGACACTGACATTTGAGATTATTTAGTGCTGTATCAAAAAAGTTAACCGCACCGCGAACCGATTGTGAAGATCCAAAACTGCTTTGAATATTTAGATTTGGGTTGATTGGTTTGGGTCATTTTTGCTGTGGAAAGTGGAAACATCTTTTTATTTTAGATATTTGCAAGGAGATGTTTAATTCTCTACTTATCTGTTTGTTCTGATTGAGCCATTGACACACGTTAGGAACTTTCACCATGGGCCATGGAACATATATTTTCATGGGGTGGAGGGCAAAGAAAATAGGGCAGCTTAAGGTCAAAAGGGAAAATGAAGGAGCACTTGTTTGTTGGAAATTTTCAGGGGCAAGTACCTCCCTGCCCTCCCCCTTCTGTTACTCTTGTACTCAACTGATGTCAGTGAGGTTGCACCTCTTTGGAAAAAAACTGTTTTGAACTTTTGTACCTTTTATCAGTGAGACTCACACCCATTACATTGCATGTTAGAGAGGGGATACACCTGTCTTCCTGCTTGCCTTGGCTGGGTACTGTTACTTTTCAACATTTTTAACAGAAAAGCATGTAATATTGCGTATCATGTGTTAAAACACGTTGTTGTGACAAGATGCCAAAACTTGTACGTACTCCATAGGAATGCATTAACAGCGCATCTAAAACAATACGCACTTGTTGCCAGTGACAAATGCATATCACGTGACCACACCTGCACCTCTGTGTAGTGACCATTATTACGATAATTCCTGCTGTGTTAAGATTAAGATGAAGAAATTGTAGTTGTGTTGTCAGAATTAGGGATACAAAGAGCATAAATTTTTGCTGTAAAGAGCAAGATACAAGTACAAGTCCTCTTGCTTGACTGGAAATTTTTATCTGCTGTCCCCTTCCCCCAGGCTCCCACCCCACCCCCATCCGGGACCCCCAGACAATGTGCCAATGATTCCTTGTCTACGTACATACAAGCAGTCTGTAAGAGTTATCTAAAATGACATGTTCTGCTCCCCAAACTGGGTATAAAAATTGAATTTCCCCTGTTAGCCCATAGTGTGGCACGAATTGAGGCTGACATAAGGAGAAAAATGTATTCTGGAGATACGAAATATTGTGCCTCACACATATAATAACAAGGTAAGGCCCTCTGAGCGTAACCTATCTACATGTATGTTCTTAAAAAGGGGCCTAGAGTCGGGGGGGGGGGGGGGGGCACTGTCATTACAAAGTGTACATCATGCGCGTGTGAAAAAAATTCATAAAAAGGGTCGTTTTTCACTGTCGGTCGATGTATGCACGTACAGTGAAAAACTTGCCAAAATCAGAAAAAGGGTATACTTAAACACAAGGTTTACTTTAAAGAGTATCATTTCAAACTTGAATACTTTTTTAGGGTATTCTGAGATCGACAGGTAATTACTTGTTGAGGGTCAATTTTGAAAGTCCATACACGTGCATGGTGTACACCTTATAACAGTGGTTCCCCCAGGGCCTAGATGGAACTAAAAAGTTACTGTTGATACTCCTGTCAAAAAAGCAAAAAGGAAAAAAAAAGTGACAACATATGACTTAAAGTTAAATGCTCAACTTTCTCCATATAGGCAAAGTCACCCATCTTTGTTTACTTGTTTGTAGGAGGTGTCATGTGATGACAAAAGTTCATGTGAATGGTCTGGGTTTTTGTGTTATTTCTGTGTGTATGTGTTTTTTTTCTTAGGGAAATTTGATCAATGGAGCAAACCCATCTTTGATTGAATTATTGGTAAACTTCAAGATGTATCACTAAACTCTTTGTCAAGGAATTTTGGTGACGTCTCATACAATTGGTTCAGTCAATATTCTGTTAATATTATTTACTTATTTATTCATTCATTATTCTTAACCAAACAAAACTAAACAGCTGGTAAGGAATGAAAAAAAAAGAAGTGATGAACTTGGCAACTGCAGCTGGCGTTGTCAACTCATCTGTTATTTTATCGTCCGTCCCCAGTCTTTAAGTTCGTTAAACCATCAGGTTTGGCTGGCTGCATTTGTGCGACAGATGACTGACTGTCACAGGCTGATGGGTTCTTTTTCAGAATTCATGAGAAGAAACTGCTAGTGATCGCCTCCAACAGCTGTCTATTGGGTCATTCATGTCAGATGCAATGTACATGTATGACTACAGATTCACACATTGTCTGGAATTGTACCGATATTTTTGGTGTCGTATTTACTTTCATTTTTTCATGTTGCTCCTTTGGCCTCTATTTTTTTATTTATTTATTTTTTTACGTGAAGATTACTGTCACTGACTGTATATTTTCATGGCTTTGCTCAATTGTTTTACGGCAAAATTTGATAACTCATGAGTTCCCTTTATCCATTATGTCGTCGTTGAGCTGGCAGAAGGGCGTTAGCATGTGTTCTAAGCAGAAAGACGTTGCAGTAAATTACCTGTAACTTGAAAACCTTTGGATTGTGTCACATGAAAGCATAGCAATTATGATCTTTTTAGGACCTTCTATCAGTTTTATTATAAGTACAAATGGTCAGAATTGCCGATGGTTTTCAAATCAAAAGCCAATTTACTGTTTATGCCCTGCTAACACACTTCTGCCAGCAACACAATGATCTAAATTAATACTCTGTGAAATATTCCACAAGGTTTGCCGCAGAGTAAACCGCTGAGTGCACAATACGCATTACTTTTAATTGCTACTTGTTAGTACTTGAAGCATATTTCCATCTATATAGTGTGTTTAGAACTTCATCCTCCTGCTAATTACAGGTTATTAGGGGCATGCTTTCACAGTTATAAGTTTAATTGACATACTCTCAAATCAATCAAGTAATTGTGTGTTGGTACTTAGTTATGATGTGAGTAGGACGTGTATATAGTGCATATATTTGAATTTGCTTGTAAATCTATTAGTAAGATTTTGTTTTCTCTCATTATTAAAGTTGCTATTTACTCTTTGCAGTATTGCCTTGTCACAAAACTGGAAGTTTTCTTCTTGAAATTTTCATCTTCAACTCCGGTCTTCGTTCATCCCAAGTTTGTCAAAATACAAAAAAGTCTGTTCCAAATCTAGAATTCCATCCTTCACATCGTTGTACCCTAAAGTGGATTTTAATACATTTTATGAAATTTTGACAGAAGTGTAGATACAGTGTATTGATGCTAATGAGAGGATGCATTTTGGCGACCACATGTTTAAACTAGACGGTAATTCCAAGTAGATGATATAAATGTAATCAACTTGAACAATTGAATTTTCAAGTCCTTTTGTTTCTTCTGATGTTTCTGTGGCCAGAGTTTGGTCCATAGTTTGTCCCCAAAGGATGCAGTGTTCTAGATGTTCAGGTCTGATGAAAGTTTGGCAAAATGTTTGACAAGTTTTAGGGGTTCCCTGGTTACAAAGAGGATATCAGTAGATCCTAAACCTTACAAAAGCCAGTCTACCTGAACAATTAGGTGAGAGCCTCATGGGTAGAGCTGGCAGTGTCGCCCCAGGTTATGACTCCTAGGTTATCATGTTTAGGCAGCGGAACAAACTTGGTTTCTCTTTTCATGGGTGTGAAGTCGTGAACTTCATACATTTGGGAACGGTTTGTCTCAATTGATGAAAATTATGACGGGAGAACAGCTTAGTTTTCGCTGGGAAAGGGGTTCGCCTTGTTTTAACTAATTAAAGTTATGAAACCTTATAACACCTTTAGTTTCTTTTTAGAATGGATTAAATTTCTTGCATTTTGAAGGGTTTGTCTTGACTGGAATATACTGTAGTTATGACAAGGTAACACCTTGTTGCATTTTACAAGTAGTAAAGTAGAAGAAGTAACTGCTCACACTTCAAATGTTTTGCCTTGATTTGTTGAAGGTTGTGCAACATTACACTGTGGTTTATATTTCTGTGGGAGTAAACTATTCAAAGTTAATGAAGTTTTGTTGCTTTAATTAAAGGCTATGATGGCATGTACATAACAGCTTGTTTTTCTTTTACATACATGTAGGAGTAATCCTGTATGATGTTGGAGGGGTTTGTCGTCTTTTAGTGAACTTGTGTGGCAATATCACAACAGATTGGTTTCTTTTTATGGGGGTGTAAACTTGTAACATTTTGTTGAGTCATACTTTGATGAAGTTAAGATGGGGTGTAACCTTAAAAAAAATGTTGGTAAACTCACATTTTAGAGGGCTAGACTTGATTTAATGAAAGTTATGGCAACATTGCAACTTTTTTTTCGTGGGCTTGTTTGTCTGGACTTAATAGTGACATTTGAAAGAGCTATGTGTATGATACAGTGCAACAATTTGTTTTTATTGAACAATGTGTAAAATATGTTGAAAAAATCACAGGTTTTGCCAAGTTGGACAAGTTATCACCAAGTAACAGATACATGTACTTGGCTAGTTGATGTTAAAGCTCAGTGATGAATAGGGAGTACCTAGCCAATCAATTAATTTGTTTGGTGGTGTTTGTTTTTAGAAATCAAATGACCTTAAGCCTGTGACATTTTTAAAATCTGGGAATCTCTTTGTTAATTGACACAGAATCGGAGGGGGGAACCATATTGCGTCGAAGTTTATACAAAAATGTAATTGTTTTAAACAATTTAAACATGTGGAAGAATATGTGATAAACTAGATGAAAAATCTATTGAGCAAACCCACTTCATATATTATGAATGGTGTGAAATACATGGGGCAAATTTTACATGTAGCTCCTTGCTGTCCAAACCAGCCGTCATAAAATCTGACGACTGCATTCTAAACTGTCCACGGGGCTTCTTTATTTCATAAAAGCTCTAAGAAGAAAAAGTTATTTTTCACCCTGATAACTAACAATAAAGGGATGATCTGAATTTAATGAGTAAACTTGCCTGTAGTGGAAAAATAAAGTTAGGAAAGTAAGAAAAAGGGCGGAGCTTAGAATCATCTGTCCTTGTTTGACTAACAGCTCCATCTGTCTGCAACCATCAATCCCATTCCATTCGCTTGAACTTGAGACACTGAGGAGTCGCAGTGGTTATGGCGGACCGGGATGGCTTCCGTCCGGGGTGCTGGGGACGGCTGATTGTCCCGGTCTAATTGGTTGGGTCTCTTCGGGCCTCCCACTGTGCTGTCGTTCACTCCGCCACCTGTGTCAGTGGTGGGTGATGTCTTGGGTCCCGAACGTGACTTTAGAAGACAAAATTAATTGTCAGAAGTACAATAACGTGGGCCATGTTCACAGACAGCTGAATGCATCCAAAGTTATTATCATCAAAGATTCAAAATTATAGATAAGGCTGGGAAATTTTTCCATCAGATTTTCACATTTCCTTGGTTTCCAGGTGAAAGTGTGTTACACATAAAATGTAATTTAGACATTGTTCACCTTAAATTTAGGAAATATTTGTCAGATTGACATGTTGAACACAGGTAAATTTTTGCTGATAACATTGTCCCACATATACAACCCTGTTGTACTACAGTACTTTGTCGTCATGATGGTTTTGTAAAGATTCTGTTATAAAAAAAGAAGTGTTCTATAGTTTTCAGCTACTTTGTTCTGTAATTCTGTGTATTGTAATTTTGATCACAGGTTTTTGGTACAACCATGGACATTGGAAAAGCTCCATTTTCCGATCAGAATGCTCTGGCTGTCGTAAGGAGAATGAGGATGATAAATAGTTGTTTTAACTCATTCAATACTAGAGCCTGTCTAGAGTAAAATAATCACTACAAATTTCGCTTGCTCATCAATATTGGCAACATACTGGAATATGTCAATTATATATAACGGGTAACATGATGTGTCAACAACTCGCCTAATTAATTATTATTTATTGATGAAATTTTTAAATCTTATTTTTTTTGTGAAATTTAAGACTAAAAATTATTTTTGATTGAATAAATTTACTTTTAATCGACATAAAAAAGAAACACGTAGTTTCTCATTAGTTCAATTATATCAGCCCACCTGAACAAAGTGTGGAACAACCCACAGTATCACTCAGATAACAGCCGTTTGCCAATTTGATTAAGTTCAATGAATATTCTAGTTAAGATGTCATTTCAAAAATTCATACCAAAATAAATATTCATGTATGCCATTGTTAGCACCTGTTCATTGAATAACTGATTATTTTTCTTTACCTTTAGCATATTCATTAGATGGGGTAGATGCAGCCACATCCCAAGATAAAAAGGCAAACCACATATATGTGGTCTCAGTATTGAATGGGTTAAATGCAATTCTATAGGTACTTGATATTATCTTTAAAGAGAATAAGGCAGAATGATGTGATTTCATCAGGACTACAAGTACAGTATGATTGTAAGATTCACCCCACAGGTGGTTTGTACATATCAATTCATATACTAGTAGCACGTGATTTCATAACAGAGCCTCTTGGTTTCCACAAAATCAACATCATGTACTTTCTCCTATCTTTGATCTTTATTAAATGTGATAAACATCCCATGAGGTTAATGGCTACCAAAACATATCCCTGATTGTGTTCAGTTATAAATGTCTTGTTGGGATACTTTTCTGCAGATAAAACATTGCATCCTGCAGGGTTTGGTCCGTTGTTATCATATGGGATAAGGTATGGTACGCATGCTGCGGAACATGGTGTGTATACAGTATACCACCTGTAGAGTCACATTATACACACTAGGGTTTATGTGTACATTCAGGCACATAGCCCTGATGAAGACGTAGCAAAACACTGCAAAACTCAACACTGGAATCAATGAAAATCAAACTAGAAGTTACCCCTGCCTTGCTAGTGTTACCTGTTACTTGTGGAATAAGATGATGATGTTACATGGGTCACTGTAACTCTTGTGGGAGTAATTCATGCACATAGCAAAAGTACATTCACATAAACACTACAAATTAATATTTAAAAAAAAAGGAAATGGTGATATAGCAATTTCATATATGGGTGAGAAAATTACATAATGCATTATGATTGGCAACATACTGAAATTATATATCAATGTAAAAGGGCAGAAAATTCTAGATTTTCATTATGATTTCACTATTCTAGAAACAACATAAGCCATCAAAGTTGAACAAATGTAATATGTAGAACAAATACTACAGGATTTCCCACGTACTTTGTTTGTTTGCAGCATTTAACAGTTCTACAGATTTATGATTCGAAGTTGAATAAATTTGGGTTAAAACTAACACTTAATCACTCAATTAATATACAAAGTCTGCCAGCCGTGATTGTTCCCATGGCAGTGCAGCTCCTTGACATTTGTTCCAGCAATAATTGATCTGACGATCATAATACAAGTTCTAGCCCTAACCTCAATCCTAAACCATAAAATTAACCTATCATGAACTGAAAACCCAATGGCAACTAATCCTAACTCTATTTTTTCTGAAATATCTTCACAGGAGCAAAACTGTCGCTGGAGCAAATGTTAGGTCACTGGAAGTGCCTCCTTGCATCAAGAGTTGGGGAATGGTGGCAAAAAAATTTGTACCTACACTCAGTGGCATATCTAGCGGGGGGCAAGGGGGGCACGTGCCCCGGGCACCACTTTCAGGGGGGTGCAAAAAGGCAAAAGTTTGAAGAAAAACAAGGGAAAAATGAAGAAAAAGGGAAGAAACTGGTAGAAAAGGGGGAGGAAAAAAGACATTGAAATATTAATTTCACAAATAACTCTTGAAGCTACCAGCCAAAAAAAGTTGGAAAGGGCGCGATTTCGACACTGGCCAAGGTGGAAGCTGCTGGAAGGGGTGCGATTTCAGTACTTGCCCCCTGCTTCAATTGTTGGAAGGGGCGCAATTTTAGCACTTGCCACGGGCGCTGCATTTCCTAGATACGCCGCTGCCTACACTGTACCATATATGTTTGTCATTTAATACCTACATCTTTTTGTCACCTTCTCCAATTAGAAGTATCTTATTCTGACATCTGTGTCTCTATTAGAAATTCCCAAATGATTCCCAAATTATGCAGATGATGTCATCTTCAGACAATGTAGATTTCAACCCTGTAATGTGAAACATCCTGCTTTTGACTTGAGTGGGATTAAGTTGCCTGAATTGAATCAATTCTATAGAGTTACAAATGGCATCAGCTGTTGTAGTAGTAAAAACACCCTGTGCCAATTTGTATCTAATCATTCGAAATTATGTCAAGATGATCATTTGAAAACACTTTTTTGCAGAGGCTGGCTTCTTTGAGCTTGTTGACTTGTTTTCTTCTGAAGCCATGTTTGTAATTTCTGGGGTTTCCTACTTTCCTGTTTGTGATTTTGAACTTCAATTTAGAATTAAGAAATTTGAATTTTGCAAGTTTTGCACATTGTTTCCTTGAATTTATACTTTTAGATAATTAATATTAATTGACTAATGATTTATGACATTTGTGTTTTAGAGTCTTACTGTAGTGTTCATGTAAACAAAATTGTAGTTTTCTTACCAAGATTATGATGTCTGGCTCTATCTAATGCCGGGCTGTGGCAAGGGTAGGATTTGTTAATTTTATGTTGGGGTTCACCGTGTGTAGGTGTAGTCTTTAACACACGCACACACGCACGCACACACACACACACACACACACACACACACACACACACACACACACAGATATAGACATACACACAACTTTACATTACATATCTGTGCTAACTGTGCATATAAAGTATGTAAACAACATACACTTACATGTATCCTCATTTTCTCACATACAAACTTAAGTACCTTTATTAAAACTACAAAACTTGAAGAAATTATTTTTTTTGTTGATAGATCTGGGCATGTACGTTTTTTTTAGCATTGCAAATCTAATGCATGATGAGATGGTCCATCTTATTTACTGACGGACTGTACACTGTACAGGTATCATCTAATTTCATCCACTGCATTTTGGTTATATCCAAGAATTACCTCACTTTCAGGAATTGCCCTGGAAAAAAAAAAAAGAAGGAAGATATTAATGTCAGTAACCAGGTACCAGTTGATGTTTCTGAGACCTTGGATATATATATGTCCCAGGATGTCTTGTTAAACTCTTCCAAAAAAAAAAAGTGCAGTGATTTCAGGATCTGGGAACAGGTGACAAATCTTGGCAATGTTACATGTAGCTTGGGATGAGTTCCGTTTGAAGCCGGTTTGAGATATTGTGTTAAAAATAGCATTTTTGGCAAAAATGTTTGTGGACTCCTGCCAGTACAAGAGTATGCTGTAGGTACAGACAGTGACATGTCAATATTTTCATTGACTCCATGGCTTGGCAAGTATTGAGATGTTTGTGTGTGTGTGTGTACTGTGTGTGTGTGTACTGTGTATGTATGTGTTTATTATTCAGCACAAATAAATAGGTAAAATGCAATTCAAATCAGGAGTTGCAGTGACATGTCAATATTTTCATTGACTCCATGGCTTGGCAAGTATTGAGATGTTTGTGTGTGTGTGTGTGTACTGTGTGTGTGTGTGTGTACTGTGTATGTATGTGTTTATTATTCAGCACAAATAAATAGGTAAAATGCAATTCAAATCTGGAGTTTTAGTGAACTTTTGGGGAACTCTCTTTTACTATTGCTAGATTTAATGGGTTAAATCTAATGTGACACATGTAGCACTATTTAATGAATACCAGGGGTTCCTGGAACATTATCATAAATTTAAAGATTAAATCAGAGAGCTAACTGGAACAGATTAGCTAAATGTATTGCAAATTGAGTGTTTCCCCATGGTGTCAGAAGAAAGAAATGTGATTAAAGTCCTCGCTCAAATACAGAGTCTTCTCAGTGTATATATCCACGCTGCTAGCTGGTACATGGTGTATAAAAACAGTAGTCTACTTCTCAGACACGTTTTTACAAACAGCAAAATACTTGCAAGCATATGCAGTAGTTGTATGCAAGCTAAAATGGTAAATCCAAATCAAGCGTCCATTTTGCTAAGTGACTAAATGCATGAAAATCAATGTTAATAGTTGCAGTATGCATGGGAACTTGCTGTGTCTGTGCTGACTGCCAACAGCATGTTTATTCTACATTTTGGACACAAAAATGCCTAAGTATTAATTAGTACAGTACACACTAAGAAATTGGGTGTAGTTATGGTGGAGAAATTGGTACAATACATGTACCAACGCCCTAGTAATTCTACACCCTTAAGGGTTTAGCATTACAGTATGCACCTCCAAGGGTGTAACATTATACCCCATAGGGTGCAAAATGTAAGAATTACATCCTACAGGGTGTTACTATTGTGTCAATTTTGTACACCCTAACTACGCCTTATTATTTACATACTTGTATAATTCTCCCTTTAGCTTTAGGAGTGACCGATTAATATAGTTACTCCAATTTATAGTTTTGGAAACTGAAATTAATATAGCTTTAATAAATATTTTCACCTGATCTGAAGCTCTGAACACCTGTGAGTAACAATGCACATATTAAGAAATTCTCCAAAACATGGTTTGGACAGGCAGGTTCATGTATTCCACCCCCCCCACCCCACCCCCCAATGTTTAAAAACAAGTATATGTATACATTTAATTTTTAACACTATAATTGATACAGCATAATGTTCTTTTTCCCATATATTGAACACCTGTGGGTTACCATGCACATCACACAACAATTCTCCAAAACGGATAAACAAAAATTAGTGGTAATAATTCAATTTAATACATACCAACTCCTCCTCGCCATTAATGCCACATCAATATCACAACAATATTTACAGTTTCCTTTGGAATTCATTGAACTACAGGTCATGTGTTTTGGTATGCCTTACCTGTGCTGTGCCATACACAATTTTATATCTTCCCACTTTAATTGGACAGACTTTCTCATAATTCTTTGTATTCTATATTTTTATTGTTTTGTTTGTGTGAGAGAACAAAAGTTGAAAAAAAAATAGCACATCCTCTCAGTTTGTGGAGGTTTCCCCGTCAAACGTATACATTAGTCTACCTGGGCATCCTGTTTCTAGACTCCTGGGAATCGTTAGTGAGTCCCCCCTTTCCCCTTCCCCCCTCGATGCCACAACCGCAGTGACATAGCAGTAATTTTCACCTTTTTGCCGTACCCGCATCACCTGACCGAGAACTTCGGGGGTAAATATATCTCCCGATAATTGTTTTGCTTAATCCTCGGTGAACAGACGACGGTGCGCCGAACAAACCGTGCGACTGGCGTGAATCTTGATGATTGAAGAAATTTACACGTCTGCGACGAAGATGGTTTATGTAAATGCTGCGATGTTTGGCAGGATATTGATGGCTAATGTGTTTTATTAGGGATGGGTTTGCAGTCTTTCTGCACGTCAGGTGTGTGAAGTCACAAAAAATTTTATAAAAGAGAAAGACAAAAAAGGGAGAAGTCAGGTTCATGGACTGCACCCCGAATTCCTATCACCGCTAATTACTGTCAAAATATGTAGTTATTACCTTTACCTGTCTGTCAATATAAGAGTTTTGTTACACTTCAATTTTCTGCGTTGTGCTTTATGATGAGTGTGCGTTTGTGTGGTTAGAATTGGAATAATATGACTAACGAGTCCTAATTATCCATTTGTCAGTATATACACCTGTGTTTTGATTGAGTATGTGTCTGTCTTGCTGTCACCAATGTCACGTTGTGGAGATGTCGGATGAAAGATAAATTTTAGGCTTGGGTCTCTGCTGTTAGATTACCTTTTTGTCTTCTCTTTTACCCCCACCCAACAATACATCTTGCGTCTCTTTCCGTTTAATAACTTATCCTTAGGCAAGCATCCAAATCTAAATTCATGTTTTTTTCAAGATACTTTTCTGTAGAAATTTGCACAAACAAGGCAGAGTTATCCTCTTAGGCATTTGATGCTGATCGCGGTCTCAGAGAAAAATAAGTTTCTAATTCAACAAGGAGGAATGCTGAAGGAAGCAAACTAACGTACTGAAACCTGATAAATTGTGACGTCCGGTGATTTGGAAGAAAAAGAAAGATAAAGTTAATCACTTTTGTTTTTGTTGAACAAAAATGCATCAATTTTAGCGCATTACGTCATTTATCTTTGGAGGATATGAAAGTTTAAAAAAAACGACATCCTTTGATTGACTTCTGTCTCTTTCTGTCAAGGATCAAGATGAAAACCCAGTCAATGTAGAGACTGTGATGAAAAGATGTTAAAACTTGTCAACATTGTAGTAAAAATCAAATTGACATTTGTCCACAATCCCTTATG
>JZLH01S0372641.1:8370-20957 GCA_001188425.1 Eucidaris tribuloides
CCCAACAAAAGCCAAACACTCCCACTCGGAATAAATACAAAGGACGGCTTCTCTGATTATGCAGAATACTGAAACATTTCAATTGGGTTAAACGTTTTTCAAATATTACTCTCTGCACGGGCGATAACAAGAAGTCTATTTTATTCTTTTGACCTTTTTCAATTTACAGTGAAAATGCCAGAAATGCAATCATCTCTTCAAATTTCAGAAAATACAAATACTAAAGCTGAAATCGAATCTTCAAATTGCCAACCAAAACCGCGACAATCCTCTAAACCATTTGATTGGTCAATGCGATCGTCACACACTGATGATCGCTTGGAAGATGCCAGTTACGCCGAATACAATAAAGATTACAAAATTACAGTTGTTCGTTAGCGAATCGCAGCTAGGTCTGTGGTTAGAGAGCTGGTATCTTTATATCTCAAGGTCCTAGCTCGAATTTTGCTGGAGGTAAATGTTTCTCAACTTTTTTTTACCATGTTCAATTTATTGGAGACAGCTTTTATTCTTTCAGACAAAACTAAGAAACGGGTATGATATCGAACTCGTATAATTTTCTGACCCTTTTTTTAATTCACATGTTATTAGAATAATGTCATCCCGTTACAATTTCTAAATACAGATGCTTTTTCTGAAAAAAAAATGACTCTCCAAATTCCCACAAAAGCCAAACACTCCCATCCTCTAAACGATCACGACACCACACAATGAGATCGTCTCAATCATACTAAAGATATACTTGCAAGCTTGAAATGGTTGATTATGTAACACCTATATAAACACGTTTGACATTAGTATAGACTGCAGACGAGATATCTCGGACATTATACTATCGAGGATGCTGTTATATTGCAATTTATTCGTCTTCAGCGGATTCACAAAAATACAAAGGGCCCTTGGCTCTGATTATGCAGAATACTGAAACATTTCAATTTGGAAAGCGTTATTTGCAAATACTCTCCTGCACGGGGAAAAAAAGAGTCGTATTTTAATTCTTCTGACCTTTTTCAATTACAGT
This sequence comes from Eucidaris tribuloides, assembly GCA_001188425.1. Lineage (NCBI taxonomy): Eukaryota > Metazoa > Echinodermata > Echinoidea > Cidaroida > Cidaridae > Eucidaris > Eucidaris tribuloides. Next base: position 9,392 of record JZLH01S0372641.1, read on the forward strand.
GAATGCAGAAATACAATCATCTCTTCAAAATCAGAAAATACAAATACTAAAGCTGAAAATCGAATCTTCAACATTGCCAACCAAACCGAACAATCCTCTAAAACATTTAGTGTGTCAATGCATGGTCGACACACTGATTGATCGCTGAAGATGCCAGTACGCACATCACATAAGATTACAAAAATTACAGTTGTTGTTAGCGAATCGCAGCTAGGTCTGTGGTTAGAGAGCTAGTCTTTATATCTGAAGGTACTAGTTCGAATTTTGCTGGAGGTAAATGTTTCTCATCTTTTTTTTTTTTGCCATGTTCAATTGATTGGAGACATGCTTTATTCTTTCAGACAAAACTAAGAAACGGGTATGATATCGAACTGGTATAATTTTCTGGCCTTTTTTAAATTCACAGTGTATTAGAATAATGTCATCCGTTAGAATTTCTTTAAATACAGATGCTTTTTCTGAAAAAAGACTATCAATTTCCCAACAAAAGCCAAACACTCCTACTCCCTCAAACGATCTCGACCACCACACAACGAGATCGTCTCAATTCATACTAAAGATATACTTGTAAGCATGAACAGCCGATTGGTTGATTATGTAACACCTATATAAACACGTTTGACATAGTATAGACTGCAGACGAGATATCTCGGACATTATACTATGGAGGATGCGTGTTATATTGAAATGTATTCGTCTTCAGCGGATTGACAATAAATACAAAGGACGCTTGGCTCTGATTATGCAGAATACTGAAACATTTCAATTGGGTTAAGCGTTATTTTCAAATATACTCTCTGCACGGGGATAATAAGAAGTCATATTTTATTCTTCTGACCTTTTTCAATTTACAGTGAAATGCAGAAATGCAATCATTTCTTCAAAATTCAGAAAATACAAATAATAAAGCTGAAATTCGAATCTTCAAATTGCCAACCAAAAGCGAACAATCCTCTAAAACCATTTAGTTGGTCAATGCGATCGTCACACACTGATGATTGCGGGAAGATGCCAGTGCGCCACATACAATAAGATTACAAAATTACAGTTATTCGTTAACGAATCGCAGCTACGTCTGTGGTTAATGAGCTAATCTTTATATCTGAAGGTACCTAGTTCGAATTTTGCTGGAGGTAAATGTTTCTCAACTTTTTTTTTGCCATGTTTCAGTTTATTTGGAGACATGGTTTATTCTTTCAGACAAAACTAAGAAACGGGTATGATATCGAACTCGTAGAATTTTTCTGACCTTTTTTTTAATTCACAGTGTATCAGAATAATGTCATCCCGTTACAATTTCTTAAATACAGATGCTTTTTCTGAAAAAATGACTCTCAAAATTCCCAACAAAAGCCAAACACTTGCACTCCTCTCCGATGATCACGACCACCACACAATCAGATCGTCTCAATCATACTAAAGATATACTTGCAAGCATAAAATGGTTGATTATGTAACACCTATATAATCACGTTTGACATAGTATAGATTGCAGACGAGATATCTGCGACATTATACCATGGAGGATGCGTGCTATATTGAAATGTATTCGTCTTCAGCGGATTCACAATGAATACAAAGGACGCTTGGCTCTGATTATGCAGAATACTGAAACATTTCAATTGGGTTAAGCGATATTTGCAAATACTCTCTGCACGGGGATAACAAGAAGTCGTATTTTATTCTTCTGACCTTTTTTAATTTATAGTGAAATGCAGAAATACAGTCATATCTTCAAAATTCAGAACATACAAATACTAAAGCTGAAAAACGAATCTTCAAATTGCCAACCAAAACCGAACAATCCTCTAAAAGCATTTAGTTGGTCAATGCGATCGTCACACACTGATGATCACTGGAAGATGCCAGTACGCCACATACCATAAGATTACAATAATACTGTTGTTCGTTAGCGAATCACAGCTAGGTCTGTGGTTAGAGAGCTAGTCTTTATATCTCAAGGTGCCTAGCTCGAATTTTGCTGGCAGTAAATTTTTCTCAACTTTTTTTTTACCATGTTTCAATTTGATTGGAGACAAGCTTCATTCTTACAGAACAGAACTAAGAAACGGGTATGATATCGAACTCGTATAATTTTTTGACTTTTTTTTAAATTCATAGTGTATTAGAATGATTCCATCTCGTTACAATTTCTTGAATACAGATGCTTTTTCTGAAAAATGACTCTCCAAATTTCCACCTAGCGCCAAGCACTCCCACTCCTCTCAAACGATCACGACCACCACACAATGAGATCGTCTCAATCATACTAAAGATATACTTGCAAGCATAAAATGGTTGATTATGTAACACCTATATAATCACGTTTGACATAGCATAGACTGCAGACGAGATATCACGGACATTATGCTATGGAGGATGCGTGCTATATTGAAATGTATTCGTCTTCAGCGGATTCACAATGAATACAAAGGACGCTTGGCTCTGATTATGCAGAATTCTGAAACATTTCAATTGGGTTAAGGGTCATTTGCAAATACTCTCTGCACGGGGATAACAAGAAGTCATATTTTCTACTTCTGACCTTTTTCAATTTACAGTAAAATGCAGAAATGCAGTCATCTCTTCAAAATTCAGAAAATACAAATATTAAAGCTGAAAATCGAAGCTTCAAATTGCCAACCAAAACCGAACAATCCTCTAAAACCATTTAGTTGGTCAATGCGATCGTCACACACTGATGATCGCTGGAAGATGCCAGTACGCCACATACAATAAGATTACAAAATTACAGTTGTTCGTTAGCGAATCGCAGCTACGTCTGTGGTTAATGAGCTAATCTTTATATCTGAAGGTACCTAGCTCGAATTTTGCTGGAGGTAAATTTTTCTCAACTTTTTTTTTACCATGTTTCAATTTGATTGTAGACAAGCTTGATTCTTTAAGACAAAACTAACAAACGGGTATGATATCGAACTCGCATAATTTTTCTGAGCCCGTGTTTAATTCACTGTTTATTAGAATAATGTCATCCCGTTACAGTTTGTTAAATAAGATGTTTTTTCTGAAAAATGACTTTCCACATTCCCAACAAAAGCCAAACACTCCCACTCCTCTCAAACGATCACGACCACCACACAATGAGATCGTCTCAATCATACTAAAGATATACTTGCAAGCATGAAATGGTTGATTATGTAACACCTATATAAACAAGTTTGACATAGTATAGATTGCAGACGAGATATCTCCGACATTATACCATGGAGGATGCGTGCTATATTGAAATGTATTCGTCTTCAGCGGATTCACGGATTCACAATAAATACAAAGGACGCTTGGCTCTGATTATGCAGATAGTAAACATTTCAATGGGTTAAGCTTTATTTCAAATATACTCTCTGCACGGGGATAATAAGAAGTCATATGGGTTAAGCGTTATTTGCAAATACTCTCTGCACGGGGATAACAAGAAGTCGTATTTTATTCTTCTGACCTTTTTCAATTTACAGTGAAATGCAGAAATGCAATCATATCTTCAAAATTCAGAAAATACAAATAATAAAGCTGAAATTCGAATCTTCAAATTGCCAACCAAAACCGAACAATCCTCTAAAACCATTTAGTTGGTCAATGCGATCGTCACACACTGATGATTGCGGGAAGATGCCAGTGCGCCACATACAATAAGATTACAAAATTACAGTTATTCGTTAACGAATCGCAGCTACGTCTGTGGTTAATGAGCTAATCTTTATATCTGAAGGTACCTAGTTCGAATTTTGCTGTAGGTAAATGTTTCTCAACTTTTTTTTGCCATGTTTCAGTTTATTTGGAGACATGGTTTATTCTTTCAGACAAAACTAAGAAACGGGTATGATATCGAACTCGTAGAATTTTTCTGACCTTTTTTTAATTCACAGTGTATCAGAATAATGTCATCCCGTTACAATTTCTTAAATACAGATGCTTTTTCTGAAAAAATGACTCTCAAAATTCCCAACAAAAGCCAAACACTTGCACTCCTCTCCAACGATCACGACCACCACACAATCAGATCGTCTCAATCATACTGAAGATATACTTGCAATAATGAAGTGGTTGATTATATAACACGTATATAAACACGTTTGACATAGTATAGACTGCAGACGAGATATCTCGGACATTATACTATGGATAATGCGTGTTATATTGAAATGTATTCGTCTTCAGCTTATTCACAATAAATACAAAGGACGCTTGGCTCTGATTATGCAGAATACTGAAACATTTCAATTGGTTAAGCGTTATTTGCAAATACTCTCTGCACGGGAATAACAAGAAGTCGTATTTTCTACTTCTGACCTTTTTCAATTTACAGTAAAATGCAGAAATGCAGTCATCTCTTTAAAATTCAGAAAAAACAAATATTAAAGCTGAAAAACGAAGCTTCAAATTGCCAACCAAAACCGAACAATCCTCTAAAACCATTTTAGTTGGTCAGTGCGATCGTCACACACTGATGATCGCTGGAAGATGCCAGTACGCCATATACAGTAAGATCACAAAATTACAGTTGTTCGTTAGCGAATCGCAGCTAGGTCTGTGGTTTGAGAGATAGTCTTATATCTGAAGGTACCTAGTTCGAATTTTACTTGAGATAAATTTTTCTCAACTTTTTTTTTACCATGTTTCAATTTGATTGTAGACAAGCTTGATTCTTTCAGACAAAACTAAGAAACGGGTATGATATCGAACTCGCATAATTTTTCTGACCCCGTGTTTAATTCACTGTTTATTAGAATAATGTCATCCCGTTACAGTTTGTTAAATACAGATGCTTTTTCTGAAAAATGACTTTCCACATTCCCAACAAAACCCAAACACTCCCACTCCTCTCAAACGATCACGACCACCACACAATGAGATCGTCTCAATCATACTAAAGATATACTTGCAAGCATGAAATGGTTGATTATGTAACACCTAAATAAACACGTTTGACATAGTATAGATTGCAGACGAGATATCTCCGACATTATACCATGGAGGATGCGTGCTATATTGAAATGTATTCGTCTTCAGCGGATTCACAATGAATACAAAGGACGCTTGGCTCTGATTATGCAGAATACTGAAACATTTCAATTGGGTTAAGCGTTATTTGCAAATACTCTCTGCACGGGGATAACAAGAAGTCGTATTTTATTCTTCTGACCTTTTTTAATTTATAGTGAAATGCAGAAATACAGTCATATCTTCAAAATTCAGAACATACAAATACTAAAGCTGAAAATCGAATCTTCAAATTGCCAACCAAAACCGAACAATCCTCTAAAACCATTTAGTTGGTCAACATGCGATCGTCACACACTGATGATCACTGGAAGATGCCAGTACGCCACATACCATAAGATTACAATAATACTGTTGTTCGTTAGCGAATCACAGCTAGGTCTGTGGTTAGAGAGCTAGTCTTTATATCTCAAGGTGCCTAGCTCGAATTTTGCTGGCGGTAAATTTTTCTCAACTTTTTTTTACCATGTTTCAATTTGATTGTAGACAAGCTTGATTCTTTCAGACAAAACTAAGAAACGGGTATGATATCGAACTCGTATTAATTTTTCCGTACCCTTTTTTTTAATTCAAAGTTGATTAGAATAATGTCATCCCGTTACAATTTCTTAAATACAGATGCTTTTTCTGAAAAATGACTCTCCAAATTTCCAACTAGCGCCAAGCACTCCCACTCCTCTCAAACGATCACGACCACCACACAATGGGATCATCTCAATCATACAAAAGATATATTTGCAAGCATGAAATGTTTGATTATGTAACACCTATATAAACACGTTTGACATAGTATAGACTGCAGACGAGATATCTTTGACATTATTCTATGGAGGATGCGTGTTATATTGAAATGTATTCGTCTTCAGCGGATTCACAATAAATACAAAGGACGCTTGGCTCTGATTATGCAGAATACTGAAACATTTCAATTGGGTTAAGCGTTATTTGCAAATACTCTCTGCACGGGGATAACAAGAAGTCGTATTTTAACATCAGTGAAGTGTGACGATCGCATTGACCAACTAAATGGTTTTAGAGGATTGTTTCGTTTTGGTTGCAGTTTGAAGATTCGATTTTCACTTAAGTATTTGTATTTTCTGACTTTGAACAGATGATTGGCATTTTCTGCATTTCACTGTAAATTGAAAAAGGTTCAGAAGAATAAAAATATGACTTCTTATTATCGCTTCTGCAGAGAGTATATTTGCAATATAAAGCTTTACCCAATGAAATGTTTCAGTATTCTGCATAATAGAGCCTAGCGTCCTTTGTATCTTAATTGTGAATCCCTGAGACGGAATAAAGTGCAATTATAACACGGCATCCTACGATAGATAATTGTCAACGATATCTCGTCTGCCAGTCTATACTATGGATCAACGTGTTGGGTGTTACATAAATCAACCATTTCATGCCTTACAAGTATATCTTTCAGTATGATTGAGACGATCTCGTGTGTGGTGGGTCGAATTCGTTGAGTGAGTGCGAGTGTTTGCTTTTGTTGGGAAATTGGAATAGGTCTTTTTTCAGATAAAAGCGATCTGATTTATGAAGAAATTCTAAACGGATGGGACAATTATTCTAATAACTAGTGAATTTAAAAAAGGGTCCCGTTCAAAATTATACGTTCGATATCGATACCCGTTTCTTAGTTTTGTCCTGAAAGAATTAAGCATGTCTCCAATCAAATTGAGCCATGGTAAAAAAAAGCAAAAGGAGGAAACATTTACCTCCAGCAAAATTCTCGAACTAGTACCTTCAATATAAAGATTAGCTCTTCTAAACACAAGACCATGGGCGATTCGCTAACGAAAAAACAAAACTTTGTAATTTTTGTGAATCTTATGTATATCGCGTTAACGGCATCTTAAGCGATCAGTCATGTGTGAGCGTCGCATGACCAACTTAAATGGTTTTAGAGGGATTGTTCGCCGTTTTGGTTGGCCATTTGAAGATTCCGATTTCAGCTTTAGTATTTGTATTTTTTGAATTTTGACAGATATATTGCAATTTCTGCATTTCACTTATAATTTGAAACAAGGTCAGGAAAATAAAATTGACTTACTTATTTATCGCCCGCTGCAAGAGATATTTGCAATAACGCTTACCCAAATTTGAAATGTTTCAGTATTCCTGATAATCAGAGCAAGCGTCCTTTGTATTTATTTGAATCCGCTGAGACGAATAAATGCATATAACACCATCTCCATAGATATATGTCCAAGATAGCTCGTCTGCATTATACTATGTCAAACGTGTTTATTATAGGTGTACAATAATTCAACCATTTTATGCTTACAAGTATATCTTTAGTATGATTGAGACGATTCTCATTGTGTGGTGGTCCTTGATGCGTTTGAGGGGGGGGGGAGAGGAGTGTTTGGCTTTTGTTGGGAAATTTTAGAGTCTTTTTTCATAAGAAAAGCATCTGTATTTATAGAAATTGTAACGGATGACATTATTCTAATACAATGTGAATTAAAAAAAGAAGGTACAGAAAAATATTAATACGGAGTTTCGATATCATAACCGTTTCTTGGTTTTGTTCTGAAAGAATAAAGCTTGTCTCCAATGAAATTGAAACATGGTAAAACAAAAGTTGAGAAACATTTACTGCATGCAAAATTCGATGCTAGGCACCTTCATGATATAAAGACCAGCTCTCTAACACAGACCTAGCTGCGATTCGCTAACGGCAAACAACTGTAATTTTGTAACTCTTATTTGTATTCGGCGTACTGGCATTTTAAGCGATCCATTCGTTGTGACGAATCGCATTGACCACTACAATTGTTTAAGAGAATGTATTTTGTTGGAATTTACGTGATTTGAAGATTCGATTTCAGCTTAAGTAATTATGTAATTTTCTGATTTTTAAGAGCATGATTGCATTTCTGCCATTTCACTTAAAATTGAAAAGGTCCGAAAAAAAAAAAGAATAAATATGACTTGCTTTGTTATCTCGCCGTGCAGAGAAGTATATTGCAAAAAACCGTTCAACCCAATTTGAAATGTTTCATATTCTTGCCATAATCAGAGCAACGTCCGCTTTGTATTTATATGTGAATCCCGCTGAAGACGAATAAAGTAGCAATATAAAACACGGCATCTCCTAGATATAATAATTCCAAGATATCTCGGTCTGCACAGTCTATAACTATGTCAAACGTTGTTATTTAGGTGTTAGCATAATCAACCATTTTCATGCTTACAAGTTATATCTTTAAGCTATGAATTGAGACGATCATCAGTTGTGTGGTGGTCTTGATCGTTTGAGGAGAAGGAGTGTTTGGCTTTTGTTGGGAAATTGGCAGTAGTACTTTTTTCAGAAAAAGGATCTGCGTATTTAAAGAAATTGTAAGACGGATTGACATTATTCTAATACACTGTTCAATTAAAAAAAGGGGTCAGATAAAATTATAAAAAACGAGTTCGCATATCTACTCCGTTTCTTATTTGTCTTCGAAAGAATTAAAGCTAATGTACTCCAATGAAATTAAGAACATTGGCAAAAAAAAGTAATTGAGAAACATTTACCTCCAGCAAAATTCGAACTAGGTACCTTGTAGATATAATAGACTAGCCTTCTAACAACGAGACCTATGCTCAGATTCGCCAACGAACAACTGTAATTTTGTGTAATCTATTGATATCGGCGCTGGGACTGGCATCTTCTCGCGATCATCACGTGTGTCACGATCGCATTGACCACATAAAATGTTTAGAGGATTGTTCGGTTTATGTTTGGCAATTGAAGATTCGATTTTCAGTCTTTAGTATTTGCATTTTCTGAATTTTGCAAGAATTGATTGCTATTCCCATTTCAGCTGAAATTGAAAAATGTCCAGAAGAATTAAAATATTGACTTCCTATTATTCCCCGTGCAGAGAGATATTTTGCAAAATTAACGCTTAACACTAATTGAAAGTTTCAGTATCTTGCATAATCAGAGCCAAGCGCGCCTTGTATTTTATGTGAATCCGCTGAAGACGAATAAATTGCAATATAACACGCATCCTCGCATAGTATAATGTCCGAGATAATCTCGTCTGCAGTCTATATATGTCAAACGTGTTTATAACGTGTTACATAATCACCATTTCTCATGCTTGCAAGTAAGTCTATTAGATTGTTGAGACGATCTCATTGTGTGTGGGTCGTGATCGTTTGAGAGGAGTGGAGCTGTTTGGCTTTTCTGGGAATTGTGGAGAGTCATTTTTTTCAGAAAAAAGCATTCTGTATTAAAAATTGTAACGAGGATGACATTATTCTAATACACTAGTTGAATTAAAAAAAGGCCGTCAGTAAATTAGTACGAGTTGATATCATACCCGGTTTTCTTAGTTTTGTCTGAAAGAGAATAAGCTGTCGTCAATGAAATTGAAATGCAGGTAAAAAAAAGGTAGAGAAACAATATACCTCCAGCAAAAATCGAGGCTAGGTACCTTAGATATAAAGATTACTCTCTAATACAGACTAGACCTGTGCGAATTCGGTAAACGAACAAACTGTATTTTTGTAATCTTATTTGTATGGTCGTAACTGGCATCTTTCTAAGCGATCAATCAGTGTGTGACGATCGCATTGACAACTCAAATGTGTTTTAGAGGCATTGTTCGTTTGAGTTGGTAATTTGAAGTGTCGATTTTCAGCTTAGTATATTGTATATTTCTGAATTTTTGTAAGAGATGGATTGCATTTCTGGCATTTCACTGTGAAATGAAAAAGGTCAGTAAGAATAAAAATATGACTTCTTGTTATCCGCGCGATGCAGAGAGTAATATTGAAATATACGCTCAACGCCATTTGAAATGTTTCAGTAATTCTGGCATAATCAGTAGCCATGATCTCGGCGTCCTTTGTGATTTATTGTGAATCAGCTGATAGACGAATAAATTGGCAATATAACACGCATTCTCCAGTAGTAATAATGCTCCGAAGTATCTCGTCTGCAGTCTATACTAATGTCAAACGTGTTTATTATAGGTTTACATAATCAAACCCATTCATGCTTGCAAGTATATCTTAGTTAATGATTGAGACGATCTCATTGTTGTGGTTGGTCTTGATCGGTTTGAGAGAGTGAGGACGTGTTTGGCCTTTTGTTTTGGAAATTGTGAGAGTGCATTTTTCAGAAAAAGACATCTGTTATTTTAGAATGTAAATTGTATACTGGGATGACATTATCTAATTACACTGTCAATTAAAAAAGGGTCAGTAAAATATTATACCGAGTTTCGATATCTATACCCGTGTTTCTTAGTTTTGTCTGAAAGAATAAAGCTTAGTCTCCAATCAAATTTGAAACATTGGTAAAAAAGTTTGAGAAACATTTACCTCGCACAAAATCGAGCTAGGTACGTTGAGACTATAAAAGACCATCTCTTCTTAACCACAGACGCTACGACTTCGATTCGCTAACGAACAACTGTAATTTATGTAATCTTTTTGTATTCTGGAACGTACTTGGCATGCTTCAGCGATCTCAGTTGATGTGACGAATCGCATTGACCAACTAAATGGTTTAAGAGGATTGTCCGTTTTGGTTGCTCAATTTGAAGATTCGATTTCAGCTTAGTATATTTGTATTTCTGCAATTTTGAAGAATGATTGCATTTCTCATTTTCACTGTAAATTGAAAATAGTCAGAAGAATAAAATATAGCTTCTATTATCGCAGCCGTGGCAGAGATGTATATTTGAAATAACGCTTTAACCCATATTGAAATGTTTCAGTATTCTGCATAATCGAAGGCCAAGCGTCGTTTGTATCTTATGTTGAATCCGCTGAAGAGAATAAAGTGCAATATAACACGCATCCTCATAGTATCAATATGTCCCAGATATCTCCGTTGCAGTCTATTCGATGTCAAAACCGTGTTCTCGGTGTTACATAATCAACCATTTTTCATGCTGTGACAAGTATATCTCAGTATGATTTGAGACGATCTCTTGTGTGGTGGTCTGAAATCGTTTTGAGAGGAGTGGGAGTGTTTTGGCTTTTGCCTTGGGAAATTGTGGAAGATAGTTTTTTTTCAAGAAAAGCATCTGTTTTAAAAAATGTTAACGGGATGACATATTCTAATACACTGTGAATTTAAAAGAAAGGCGTCAAGTAAAATTATACTGTTCGATATCATACCCGTTTCTTAGTTTTGTCTGAAGAATTTAAAGCTATGTCTCAATGAAAATTGAATAACATGGCAAAAAAATAAATGAGAAACATTTTACCACTCCACAAATATTCGAGACTAGGCACCTTGCAGATATAAAGCCAAGCTCTCTACCACAGTGACCTACCTGGCGATTCCATAAGAACAACTGTAATTTTGTATCTTATTGTATCAGCGTAACTGGCATCTTTAAGCGATCGTCACGTTGTGTGACGAATCGCATCTGACCAACCTAATGGTTTTAGAGATTGTTGGATTTGGTTTTGGCAGTTTGAGATTTTCGATTTCAGCTAAGTATTTGTATTTTCTGAATTTTTAAGAGATGATTGCATTTTCTGCATTTCACTGCTAAACTTCCAAAGCTCGTGAGAATTA
>JZLH01S0372685.1:8469-22284 GCA_001188425.1 Eucidaris tribuloides
TTACCTGGGTAAAATTTCTCAAATCGTATTTTCTTCTCTATACACCAAGGTATTTACACAATGTTAATATTTAGGCATGGAAAGTGGATACATTGCCTTTAAAGACATTGCTTAACATTGTGGAGATTCAATTAAAAAGATACAACATTGATAGCTGAACTACAATGCAATAAATTAGAAGGTATACGCTACAACTAGCAAGGTATCATAAACGAATGAAACATTTACGGCACCGTTTATTATAATACATCAGTCTATAGGGATTTGGTCTGCGGAAAGCGGTCAGTCGAAGAATTTATCTTTTAATGGTCATTTTGAAATACAATTTTCTTTATAAGGTTTCATTTTAAAAACCCATCAAAAAGCACTATTGTGTAATAACATAAATGGCTGTGTCGTGCAGATTTGTAAAGCTGACAGCATAAATAGCGATGCCGTTAACCGTCGTGCTATTATGAAATAATTCTATTTGTAGCAAAAATCACCTATTCAGTCGTATTAATCACAATAACATTCGCAATAGTATAATGTGTCGTAATCGAATCTTACTTCTTCCTAAAAAGAAACAAGAAATTTGAATGTAGCCATATATCCTTTACGGTGGATATTCGTATTTGACAAGGATTTCATTTCAACATTGCTAATATACTTTGGGTTAAATGACATTACAACAATGATCGAAAAGGGCAAAGCACTGCCCATATATATTTGATGAAGTATTGCCATGATCGTACTACGATAATAATTGAAATAAATTTGATCAGAACGCATTTTCCACACGCTGAGCGTATTATTGCTTGGAGGTGATTAAAATTGGCCTATTTAGCCAATAACACTGAACAATAAAGGTATTATTTTGATTCTCCTTGCAGATGACATTGAACATGATTAGCGTCCAATAACAAGGGCGCTTACATGCGAAATTTCATTCAATAAACGTGTATCCAATTTTTCAGCCATGGCTTTTACGAGTTATTTGTGAGATATCAGCATTTTGAATTTGAATTAAGGACACTCGAGTCTGGATCAAAAAAAAAAATATCAGGAATCCATAATTACTAAAATGTATTAATTCTTATACAATATTGAATAATTTAAATTATGTATGTAAGTCTGAACAAAAATGTACGCCTATGATTTTTAACAATTATTGGGGGTTTTTCAATGCCAGAACACCGAAAGAAAAAAAACACACACAAGGCAATCAAAGGTTACACTGCGAGGCAAATAAAAGGTGAATACTATATTCGTTGTATTCATTGCAACTCTTCCGCGCACTGGTTACAATTGCACATAACAGTGCTATATTCAAATCCTAGTGTGACCTACTAGTCTTATCTTACTTTTACATGAGAAAGGAAATATTTCTTCAATCCAAATAATGTGAGGCAAAATTTACACTTTATGGAAACATATCGAGCTATCACTATTGTTGCTTTGAAGGCTTAGTTAGCTGTAAATAGCAAAGATATCTTAGAAAAATATGAAAATTACGGCACCGTTTGTACTTCATTAAAAGAATGTGCCTATCATTTCTGTGAAAAGACACTATTGACATTGTGGAAGCACCATTAAAAAATGAATTGGCCAACTTTGACATCTGACCTACATCATAGTGTATAAATTGACAAATAAACACCCTAGAACACAAAATGTGTAGATAGTTATGCTGTCAATAGCAAATCATATAAACGTCAGCATATGACTTAATATCTGGAGGAAAAAGTCTAATACACATCAATCTATAGAGGAAAGCTGAAATGGTCGCTCATTGCATTTCATGTTTTGAAAGCACTTAAAGGGGAATGAAACCCAGACTCATTCCTGCATTCAGAGATTACAGAACAATACAAGAAGGTATTAGCGTTTGTACAAATTTGATTGAACGGTTCAAGAGTTAGGTTTGTTCAAAGTTTATTTGATCCTTGTTATGGAGGATTGTTTAATTGGCAACTCTACCAGCTTTTTAGATGAAAGTGTGGAGAACTCTCTTTTGGTTTTGTACACAAATTTTCACTTTTTCTCACTTTATATCAAATATCTCATTTGCTCTTGCTTGTTGTGCAAGTATGTCCTAGCAAAAATGATTCTACATGTTTTTCTGAAAGAATTTAGATACTTTCTCAACTGACACTTCAGAAAAGTGCAAATTATTGAAAATTTGTGTACAAATCCAATGGGAAGTTCTCCACGCTTTCATCTGAAAAGTGGGTAGAGTTGCCAATTTAAGAATCCTCTACAACAAGGATTAAATAACTTTGAACAATCATAACTCTTGAACCGTTCAACCAAATTTGCTCAAACTTTAACTATTTTCCATCTTGTAATATCTGGAGGAAAAAGTCTAGCACACATCAATCGACAGAGGAAAGCTGAAATGGTTGCTCATTGCATTTCACGTTTTGAAAGCACTTAATTGCTTTGAAGTACAATGTTACGTTCCGGATCTTATCAGACACACACATAGAATGACGGACTATGTAGCTGTGTTTTTTTTATCTGAAACATTGCTAAATCTTGCCTTTTAGCTGTAGAATAATGATATTCATTAGCAGATATGGTATTTGTTGAAATGGGTAATCTATGTTTATTTCAGCCCGCCTGTAAGGCGAAGATAAATGGAGACAAGAATCATAAATGCAAAAAAAAATCGTTCAGAAAGGGATTCCTTTAAATTACAATATATTATACCAATATCTCAGGTTCCATATTTCCATTCCACACTTTTATTTTTTACCGAGTCAGTATTGTGACTCCTTCCCCGAGTCATTTTTTATTTTACTCCGATACGTGTCTTTATGATTCATTTTTGAGTGATTCTTACTTAATTCCGTGTCACTCATATTACCGATGCTCGCACGGTTCAGTGTCACCACCAAATGCAAGTCTTACATTGACTCTGAAAATTGACTCGGAAATTGATTCGGAATATTCGACTCGGAAATGGTGACTTCAAATATTGAAGCGTTTTACTCGAAAATAGTGAACCTTAGCTGGCGCCATTTCCTAGTCAAAGTCAAATTGAACGCTCGTTGATTTTAATTTGGCAATGCAGAAAAATGCACGCTTCACTGACAAGGTCAGTGACATGCATTTTGTGATGAACGTCTGTCGACACAGAAGCCGGATCTACAGACTGCATGAGAGTCACTTCCGAGCATGTTGCCAAACGGCGTTTATTCCACAATTACATGTTTTTGTCTTAATTGCTGTAAATCAGATGAAATTATCATAATACACTGATACTTCATCAGCTAAGAGTTTTATGCGTAACCACATCACGGGGAATTGTAATGTCCAATTCTAATTAGTAGAAAGATTAAGATGACTGTCTTGTCAGTAGAGAGCGTTGTACCTACTCGGGCGGTCATCGCATCATTGGCAATCCTTATCAAATTTCGGGGTATGTTCAGTTTGAGGCACATAACGAAAGAGGTTGTTATTTTGTTATTTAGGTACAAAATAAAACATTGATGCTCGTTCCATCTAACATATACCAAATCAGCTTCGAAAACTTCTCTTTGGTGTTTGATTTGTTCCTCAAGGCTTATTGTCGTCGCTGATATTGTTTTACGGTGCTGCTCGAGGATCAACGATATTGATAAAGTAATTTCTGCATCTTTCAAAACAATTAAATGCTAAAATCTTATATTTCCCCTCCATGAAATAGGTCAGATTTATCATGTTTATACACACCTCGAAGCACTTGCCCAAAATAAGTAGGGCGTTAATGAGGCATATACTACTGTCAATTATTGATTTATGCCTGAACTTAATGAACCTTATTTTTAATGTAATTTAATACTAGTCGTGTTGTTTTGAAAGTTTAAATGATAAGTGTAACTGATTAAAACTAAAACTAAATAACGATATTATACCATTTAATGGTTAATCTATTAAAATGTACATTTACATATTTCACTCATTCGTAATATCTTTAACAAAAAAATCCACCCCCTCAAACCTTATTTGATCTGAGGTTTGATCTTAAGTGCAGTCTCCGCCAGCACTTTTCAAGCAATATTCGAAACGCTTCGAGGCTTTAACCTCCTTTTTGGGCTAACTATGATCCATCCGTGCATTACCAACTCGCTCCCGATATAGGCTCTTATTCCAGTATCTTAATTAGGATCAACACCTTCTCGGGCGACCTTTACCCACAGTGGCGGTAATATCTTGTTCAAGGCGGTATGAGTCCACAGATGATGTACGAATTCCCCTTACACCTCTCCCCCGAGTCGCCCTATTATTTTTGCTGAAAATTTCAGAGGAAATGACTTTCATTAAGAAGACAGGATGAAACATCCGTGTTGGGAAAAAGTTCATGGTCTTTTTTGGTCTTAAAGACACGATGACAATTTGTTCATCACGCTTCTATTTTGTTTTATGTTGTATCGCCCATTCTTAATAGACGGTAATAAATGATTACCATTCCTTTGAGTTCTGATCAGCCTATGTATGATGATCAATTTAACACCCGAGTATTAACGCCCGTAAACAGCTGTTACCGATTTTTTTTTTTTGTATTTATATCCTGATCTTTCTTAAAAATGGATTTCGAGCGCTTTATACTTTTACAAAATACATTATATAAACAAAGACTTGTTTCACTAAGGTGACCCAACTTTATCCTATACCATGTTACACACAAATTAAAATCTTATAAGAAATCTGCGTATACTATTAGAAATTACTTTGCATATCCCCTAAAAGTAAGAAACAAGAATTTGCAAGGCTGTTGCAAGCAGCATTAAAATGGCCTGTCTTCATGGAAAGATATCCATATCCAGGGATTTAGGACTGGAGAAGTACACCAGTCCTTTTCTTTGAACATTATGGATTATTTTGTCAATATGCCCCTACTTCATTCGCGCGAAATGTTTCCAATCGCGAAAGACAAAGAAAAAAATCATTACTGTTTTGGCACAAGCACAAGGGGGTGGGGCAATTTCTTACAGCCGGCTGCATCTTCAGCTTTTTGAGAAACCTGGTAAATGATTTTTTTTGTATAAATAGCAACCACATTTACATCAATAACCACCACAATTATAAAGTCTTGAGGATATAGTCTGCCAGGGACTAAAAAAATTGGTATAGATGTCTTCCAGTTTAAAGATTTACCGAAATTGTATTGAACACATCTCGTATCACACGCACTACATCGCTTTGGCTGTACACCATTATAAGCTATCTGGCAGTAAACCAATTAAACACCAGAGCACCAAATGATCGGAACTTAATAATGTCATGACATCTAAAGAAGTTCCATTGATCGTAGAATCATCAATCTTGCGGAATAATGAGTAAACATGTAATTTATAATGAAGCAATAAACCTCGAAACAAGATTAGCATAATAGATTAGGTCGCATGATACCCAAATTTTCTCTAGTGCGTGGAATCACTGATAATATTTCGTACTTATCTGGCATGTAATCAAAGCTATCATGACCTTAAAATTAGCATCGTGGTTAAAATTAGCCTCTCTGATCAAGACTTAATACAGAAGATTAACAATTTCAAAGAACACATGCGTGGATACATTACACAGGCGACCGTTGCCCTACGCCCCTACGAGCGATAATACACTAAGATAGAGTAATTTTATACTGCGAAGAGGGTTGTTGAATGAAGGCTGCGATAGCAGAAATAATTCTTGTTTGTAGGCGTACGCTTTTACATTTTTTCATGTTATAGAGACACATTATCGGATTGATCTGATTAGTGATGAACCGATGACCAAAGCTGCAAGGTTATCGACAAATCTAGCTTGAAAATATGAATATGGGTAGGCAAACGACGAATTTCAGTCATTTCTGGATGATTTGAAGGAAACAATAAATCCAGCGTGGTTTAAAAGTATGTTAGATATGAGCTCGTATCCTTTGAGCTACTCATCTCTAAAACGGAATGGCAAAAGTTTCAGATTAACAAAACCACACAAAACCAAGAAACAAACAAATTTATGTAGACCAAGAAAAACGGACAAGAACTCATCTACTGCGTAACACTTTTTTAAAGTAAGGCCGTGAAATTTCCACTGCATTGAGGAAATGTTTTTTTTTAACCGTGAGAGTAAAATTTTTCTCTCAAATTAGTGAAAATCACTCGCAGTGGAGTAAATAACCTAGTTCCACTCCAAATTGGAGTATAATTGACTCCACAGTGGATTAAATTTCACTTCAAAATGGAGTGCATTCCCACTCTAAACGACATGATCCCAAATATGACTCAACAGGGATGATAAGTTTTTATTATGAATCACTTGGTTTTAGGAAGTGAAAACTGACTCCGTCTTTTAGAGTGAAATCCACTACAATTTAGAGCAGTCTTGTAGCTAGATTTACTCATTTGAGAGTGATTGTCACTATTTCGAGAGTGGAATTCCACTCTTTCGATGGAGCGAAGATTCTACTCTTTTGCATGTTGAAAATGAGATTCCAGCGTCTTTCAATAGCGATGTTTATGGATTTTTCATATCAATTTCAAAGTAATAAATATCCTGATAATAACCTGTAAATACACGCATGACGTATTTTTACAAATGGATAAGTAGGGACAAGGGGTTTACTTTTAAAAAAGACTGTTGGAGCCTAAAATATTGATTTATTGAATTAAACGACCATTCACAGAAACCTGTCGAAATATATTTCTTTGCCTGAGGCCATCATCTCCTTGAGCAAGCTATACGCTCTTCTGCATAAGTGAAGATCGTACACGATTAAACAATATAGCCGGCATCCTCTATAAAAATGAGATTTATTGGAAAATTACGGCACCGTGCACCCGACGAAAGTCAAGTTTTGTAGGCACTCCTGTCTACTGCGAGGGACTTCTTTTATTATATTTGTTTAGTTTGATCGTGTCGATATCAAAGGGGATGTATATCCCGGACCGAGAGTGTTTTACGGTGATAAATCCCAACGCCCCACTGGTTTTGAGCGAATCAATATGTAATACAGCGTGGTTAACACGTTTGTTTGATTAAGTGTATTTCGTAAAAGGATGCGGGGTCTACGAGAGAAAAAAAAAGACTATCGAAACTTGTCTCTTTCTAAAGTGGTTCGACATACTTAGAATTAGCTTCAAGTCATAGTGATAAATTCAACATGAGGTGTTAGTGGGTAATTTGATTCGACAACATAATCGTTTTTAAAAGCCGCATTGAAGTTCATGAGTCAATCCAATCTTAGGATGAAATGTGGTTATAATAAACGATTCGTCACTTCAATATGTTTTAAGGAAAAATGAAAAGACATGGATTAAAACAAGAATATAATCTTAAATTCTGGCTACCTTAGAATGAAATTGCCCGAAATGTGTATTATCCGTAAATGGTCATTCCAATTTCCCACTTAGGATGAAATAAATTTGATACCAGATATTTGGATTACCGCCGTGTCTCTGCTAATAGGATAAGTTTGCGTGTAGGCGAATTATTTAAAAGAGTATTACTTGGGTCAATCAGTGATGAGCTAGACACACTTATGTAAACAAAAAAAACCTAGAGATATACCTTTTATTCCTGCACTCGTAATTTAAACGAGAGGATAAAAACACATTTGACATATTTAAAATGTCTTAAAGGTATTGGCTAACATTTACCACAGTTAAAACAATCTGAGCCGCATGATTCCCCATGCTACCGGTGTCTTTGATGAGGTCTAAAAATGAAGCCCTGAAAAAATTGTATTTCAAAATGATTATTTAGTGCTTTAAAAAAGTGAAAATCGTAAGTTGACCAGACCAAGATTTTCACTTGGCCCATTTCTCCCCTAGATTAACTGGTGGTGTACACCAAGGTAATAAAACTCGCCCCGAGTTTTATTGTTTATTATTGTATAACTTGCATTGCAGTGTAACTTCCATAAACTTTTGTGTGAGAGGTGCGTGAGGTGTGTATTTTGTCTCATTTTGACACACTATGTCGGCTCAGTATATCAATAATTTGACAATTTTTTAAATTGAAGCTCACAATGTAGCCTATCATCTTTATACACGAACTTTATTCTCTACCCTCCAAAATCCTCAATACTATTCTGTCCGGGTGTTAAGTGGAAAGACACATTTATTCCACATTCATCCTTCAGCAAGTGCGATTTTATTCCAACATCTGCTGCTCTCATCTAATGTAAATGTAAATAGGTGATCTGGTGGATAAACTGTGGTATATTATAGTTTGCTAGGCTCTCTTGAGAGAACAGTGCTTCACTTCTAAATGATACCCTGGTAAATGATATCGCTATTCTTTCTCTTTTTCTTTCTTTTCTTCTCCCTTTCTTCTTCTTCTTCTTCTTTCCTTTCTCTTTCTTTTCCTTCTTCTCTCTTTCTTACTTCTGCTGTCTTTTTCATTTTTCTTCTTCACTACTACTTTTTTCTTCTTATGATATATTACTTTATTAATCAATTATCTTTCCCTTTTTACAAGGTATCAATGATAAATTGGGCAAATCAGACATTTACATGTCTTTAATTGTACATATTGATGTCAACCAATATATATCCAGGTTCCTATTTGCATATTTAGAGCAAAAATACTCATATTGCGTGAGTATGATATAATGACGGAATATAGCAGAGACTTCCCTGGCAACATTAGTCATCAATCATCCAGTTGAGCTACTAATTGATGTTTGATTCATTTTGATCAATAATCCTTGATCTAAACTGCAAAATTAGTTCATATAAATACTCCATAATCTACAGGCGTAATACAATTTACAGGAATATGATATCACTCTAAAATGTTGCCGAAGAAAGTCCTGGGGCTTGTAGTCATCAAGACCATACATCCCCTGAAATTCCAATCTCTCTGGGTGCTAAGCAAAATTAATCTACAAAAATGTGGTTATTACATAACTTGACTCTTGATCTGGCAACCAAGAGTTAGTTGTGACGTCACGCAACTTGATTGAGCACACATTGTGTAAAATGCACTACCATTTGCTGCCAGGGAATATCTTTTGTAGCCCGCATCCGATAACTTGACTCTATTCGTTACTGTCCATCACCATCGATCATTTCAACTGCACGAAGATTAGTACTCTTCACCTAACTACATCACGTATCAGAATCATCAGAAGACATTAATTGGTCGGAATATATTCAAATTTTGGTCGCTAAGATGCCGAAATCAAATGGATACAAATACAATGTATGTTTTTCAACTTTTTAAAGTGACAGACGTCCCGGCCAGGTAAGTACTTCTCCCAGTTTCCTCTATTGTTTGTCTACTTAACTTTTGATCCAAACTGTACCAGAGATGTTACATATTGATTGATAGCATGTTACTGTTTTTGAAATGAGATAATGGCCTCAACGGAGGCCGAACACTATTGATTAATCGGCGTACGTTGCTCTTCGACAATAGAAAGTAGGACTATTGCCTTTATCATATCAACCCGTTATATACCGTCATATATTCTCGCATCGCAGTGCTTCATATTTTTATCTCCGACAGCCCCGATACAAAGCCCAGAGGAAGATCATGTTGGAATGCGCAAAAAATATATATAGTATACAATTACTACCCCACTCACAATTTTTTATTTCAATTGTTTCTTATCGCCGGCCGAGTGGTTGTCCCAGAACTGCTTTTTCCCGATGGACGGAAAGTGGTTTAATGTATCGCGTTGCCCTTCATTCACCGCCCCGGTATCATGGGATTGGAGACGCATCACTGCTTTCGTAGAATATGAGGATCAGTGATTTCCCAGACATTGGCTGTCGCGAGAATACTCCGTGTATGCGGTATCCCCGCACTCACGTGATGTCACTTCTGTTTGTACTACTGAAAGCTTATTATTGCTCTTTTTTTGTTTACCAGCTCAATCGGAATTCCTATACTATATACACACATTTATTACGTGCTAAAATCTCTCTCAAAATCTCCTCATCACATATCAGCTGTTTTCTCTTATTCTCCTCTACCCATACTTCTTCTTCTTCCTTCTTACTTATATTATATATTATCTCCTCCTCACCCATTCTTTATATTCTCTTCTTCTTCTTCTTCTTCTTACCTTCTTCTTCTTCTTCTCTTCTTCTTCTTCTTCCCCCTCCCTCATCCTCTTATATTTATATATTTTCTTCCTTCTTCCATATTACCTATTCTTCTTCTTCTTCTTATTACTTTCATTCTTTCTTCATTACTTAGGTTCTCTTCTTTCGTGTCCTTCACGTCTTCTGTTTTTTTTCCATAAAGGTGGCACTTTTTTATCTTTTGTCTTCTTCCCGTTTCCTTTTTTTTTCCTGTCTTCTTTCGGTCGTTTTTTGTGTGTGTTCCACTCATTGTTGTATCCTTCGTCGTCATCATATGTCTCTTTCTGTTATAATTATTCTATGTTTAGATTTCTTAATTGTTTTGTTGTTTGAAATCCTTTCTTCCTTTTTATTTTTTCTGTTTTGTCACTCAATTGCTGCTCATTTTACTTTCTGTGCTGTCTAATTCTCCTGTCTTCCCTTCCTTGTCTCGTTTCCTTTCTTTTATTCGGTTCATCTTTATCTGGATCCACGCCGCCACCAACCACCACACCACCGCGCCACCAGCTCCACCACCACCACACCTCCACGCAGTGCACACATATGATTAACGCCATGATATCCATTTATCTTGGTCTCACAAGCTCTTATTAATACCTTTAAACGTACAATGATGAAAGAAAATACGACACCATTTATATTCAATACAATGTAATTTTTTTTTTTTTTTTTTGGTCTCGCGGAACACATAATTCAAAATATTATTAGTTATTTGAAAAATATTATTCTTCAAATAAGAAGATACAATTTCAAAATCTATTCACTATGACTTGTAGAAATGAAAAGTCAACGTCACTTTCGTACGTTCGCCGCAGGACCCCCATATGCATGCTCTACAAGAAGGAATTGGCCAGAGGATTAAATTTTGCCTGTTGCATGCGTGATCGATCGATTCATTTAAACGATGAGGACAGGGCTTTTAATGTGTTCGGCAACACAAAACGTTGACTTAACATTGGATGAATTTCTCTCAACACTGGTCAAACATTCTTATACACAAAACTTGATCAATTTATTGTAAACAATGGAGGAGAATTAATGTCTTTGCTACTCAGTTCTTGTTGAAATCACTGAGATACGATAACTGTAAACACATACCCTTACCGTGGCATAACTATTGCAAATGGAACTGCTATAACGCCATGTATTTGATTGAATGAGTCTGCTTGTAAATGATGTCCAGTGGCAGTACTGGAAAATGAAAAAAAAATCATGAAATAGCCTTCTCCTTTCTTCTTGCCAGGCGGAGAGATTATCAGGTGTAACGGCTTGAGCTCAACTGCAGAGCGAACTTGAACACAAACTGAAACAATTTTCGCAGCCTATTAAGGGTGGGGTGTTTCACTCACCCTAGCAGTCGTTATTCGTTCATTCCAGTGAAGACAGTTTGATGTGTTGGGAATAGCTTCCCAACAAACAAAATTCAGTAATGCTACTTTGAAGGCGGCCTCAGAAGAGAAAGCGCACAGCTTAGCGAAGAAGAAAAGCGCCTTGTCATACTGTATGGATAGCAGTAAGGACTGGATATACGCCTCTGATTAATGGTGGGGTTGGGCCCTTCCCACACTTTCAACTCAAAATACATGCGTCATATTGCAATACTTTGGCACGGAGAAGGGTACTCTTCGCCCCAACAACTGAAAAAAAAAAAACCAAATTATTGACATGCCCAACATTAATAACTTACTGATAATATTTCCAATTTTTTCTAGTCCAGTTGCATCCATGACGTTTGGACAGTGTTCTGCACGGTGATCTACACATTCTGGTTCCAGTTTTGCCCGCCAATCACGGCAGGATTCTGCCAAACTTCACTCATTTTGCTTCTCTCTTGTCCATTTTTAATTTCGCTCAATTTTAACACTGTACGCCCCAGTCGTACATCAAGTGGGATGTGCTTGGTCTAGGGGTAATCGATCGGACAATGTCCAGTAGTTGCCTGTTGTCCAGTGTCGCAGGTTTAGTTGAGCGATTTCATAGTCGAATTGCCTATCAATTTCCTGGCGGATACTATAACATTTCTGAAAAATGTGATCATTCAACCAGAATTGATTTCGGCAATTGAATAGTACGATGTAAATATTGTCGTGATCGATACTGCAACATTGTCGACTTCCATCCAAACAAATCATATGTTTCCACATGACTCAATTTGATGAAATTATGGAAAAGGTCAATTCTATGCACAACTGGTGTGTGTGTGCTGTGTGTGTGTGTGTGTGTGTGTTGTGTGTGTGTGTGCTGTCGTGTGTGTGTGTGTGTGTGTGTGTATGTTGTGTGTGTGTGTGTGTGTGTGTGTGTGTATCGTGTGTGTATTGTTTTGTATTGACAATATCAATTTATGAAAAAATTTCCAATATGCGCAGGGATGGGGAGCTGCATATTGTTTCCCAGAGTCCCAGGGTGTGAAATTGAAACTTGTGGCCCTTCAAGTGCTGACAACATAAATGACTTTTTATATCACTTTGAAATAAAGGAAACCCTTTACGATGCTAATGACATGAAAGAAGAAGTTGACGTCACCACTCTTCCGAGGCCAAGACCAAGTCCAAGTCAGCCACTTCCTTGATCGGAGGCCCAGGCCGAGGTCGAGTCCGAGTCCGAAGTCAGACACTTCAACATCATGTCACATTTTAGGGCATAGTTTTAAACTTAAAAAGATTATATTGGAAACCCTACATAAATTGAACACGAATCATTAAACAACCAAACCATTAGTTCAATCAAGCCAATTATTGAAATTTATCAATTTGAGAAATATTCAAACAAAGTAAATAAACCAGGCGGTAGACCATGTGTCTCGCGCAGTTTCGCGTACAGACGCGTACAGAACTTGCTCAACAAACTTAAATTGGCTCAAAAAGGTCATTGACCCGCCAGCCAGTGACCTTTGACCTTTATGGCATAGGCGACGCAAGATTTTGCCAAGGAGGGTGTTTAGTCTGGGGGCGGCCAACTCCCGTTCCACATCTTTTCTCCCCGGTCAGCGCTAGCCGTTCGAAAACTCCGCTCAACCAGCGGGGGGGGGGGGGGGGGGGGGGTGGATATCGTGAAGAAAGGGGGGTAATTACCGGGTGAAAAGGGGGTGTTTTTGGGTGTTTAACACCCCTTTCGCAAAAGGGGGGTGGTTTGGAAGCACGCCCCAACACCCCCCCCCCCTGCGTAAGCGTATGCCTTTATGTGACGCTTGAGATTCCTTATTTTAGTACCTAATACTTCCGAGTTGGTCTATCATTGGGCAATCTGGGGCAAAGTTATGCGCATCTATATGACAACTGGCCGTGAAATAATCTTGACATTTGACTGCAAAAAGGTCGTTGAACCCATTCGGTGGCCTCGACCTTATGGTGACCTTCATGCTTCCTGATGAGACATCTACCACTCAACGTTTCGGTCACAATTGGGCAAATGGGGCACAGTTATGCGCGCCATAATAGAAACTTGCCGGAAACCAACAATGTAAAAAGCTGGTAATACCATTGAAATTCTGTCCAATATTGTCCCTTAACGTCTCATTTTTTGCAGACTATACGTTTCTTTATTAGAAGAAGCGTTACTGTCTAAAGCCACGTCACAATGTAGTTATTCATTATTTTGATTAATGAAACATTATCTGGACCTTATGTAACATATGAATGGCAATAGGGGGTATGCTCTCAGGTAAACAATTAAGCAACTAACATGGTTTAACATACGTTTAACTTACTTTCGTAATTACTTTTCTTCTCCAGAGGCATGCAATTTCACACTTTTGAGAGCCTTTAAACTAAGAATT
>JZLH01S0372685.1:32325-51402 GCA_001188425.1 Eucidaris tribuloides
AATTCGCACACTAGAGCGCCACACGAACTTTCTATGTCGGATATTGGCCTTCGGCGGTAATAACGAATAAATAGGTTTGATTACTATATCTATATCCCTGTTAGGGTTACGCATAGGTATAAGACTAACCTTCTAACTCAATCTTCAGTGGAAGAAACGTCACAGATAGAAGTGAGAACTTTGATCGGGTCATATGACGCCTTCCCAGTTTAGCCAATTGCCGCCAGTGTCTTTATTACATGTATTAATGCATGACTAGAGCGGCTCGGTCAAAATCAGATCATTTGGTATTTTCTTTTAGTTTTTCGTATTGTTCTCGAGACGAAAGGGCGCTCGTAAATAATCCAAATAGCCTCGTCCCAGCGTCTTTTTTCGTAAATAGGACTAGACAGCGTAAACAAATTGCGACTTATATCGGTTTGCAATAAAATAAAAGCGCAGATTCATTGTGAATATTAAGAAGGAAGGTATGGAGGAATGGGTGATTTAATGTCTGGAGGAAAATCGTCTTTAATATATGAGTAACCTACGAATTTTAACTGTGATTTATTTTGGTTTATTATATTTTATTTTTCGTTTTCTAGAGTTGGACACCTTTTGCGCAACGATTTCACGGAAATGTACGAATCTTCAGTCAGTTTTGTTAGGCAGTGGGTAGTGTCACACGCAAAGTCTTTCGGAATGAAATATGACGACAACTTTCCATTCTATCATGGCGAAATCCTCTGTTTCTACCCTATTCATGAAGTGAGTTGAGACAGGGGCGACGTGTAAACCCAAGGCATTTCGTGACAAGTATAAAAAGGTCATCATGTTTCTCCGGACACTAATAATATGGTGCAAATCGATGCGAACACCAAAAAAAAAAAAAAAAATCATGTTATTAAAGACTGATACATGGTGCTTAACCACGTGGTGGTACCTCAATACTTATATGGTGCATAATCTTAGGGCATTGTCACAAATACGCAAAAAAATAACCCTTCACTTTTCGGCATCCCCGCCCTTCCTCTCCCCCCCCCCCCCACCCGTGATGCCGCCCTTGGATTGAAACGGGGTAGAGAGATAACAACGAACCTCTTAATGTACACGCTTCAGTTGATCGAGCTTTCTTCGTAATTGTTCGAAATAATGTATGCACAAAAGGCTACACGCGTCATAAATGTTGAGTTGAAGGTTAGCTAGGGGAGATAAGCGTGTCTTACTCGTGAGACCCTGGTGTCACTGAACTACCCCGTGATTTCGATAAGATATGAACATGCACACTGCAATATCCTCTACTAGGCAGTTAATTGAAATACGTCGAATATCTAGGGGAAAATAGGAAAATATGTGTGCTGAAGGAGAGACGAATAGAGAGGACAAGGCTTTTGGATGTTCCTGGCATCGTAAAGAACCCGACCAACCTGTCATCTTCAGAGATTATGAGACGTTTCTTAATCATTTATGTGAACATGAGTGAAATGGTATATCTTCTATGCGAAGGGAGCGGAATGAAAAAAGGGACATGACCGTAGATGTATGATAGGAGGAGGTGGAGAAAACGCCACTGCGTTCGATTTGCTATCATGGTAGATTAGGGGTGTGCGCCAGTTGTGGATGTAAGAGTTCTTCAAATTAAGCTTTAAATACAAATGACAACGCTGATCTGTAAGATGAAAACATAGGTGTAAAAGCAAGAGTAAAGTATTCATCAACCATAAAACGAAACAGTGCACTGTCAAAATTGAAATGCTCTCTTCAACATTTAAAAGGGTCGAGGAGTGACCACACATTTTTGATATTGTATTTAACCTTTAACCAGCTGGATCTGACATTATAAATGTTGAATCCAGCTGTATAAAAGGTTGATATGACATCTATAAAATAGTTAAAGTGTGGTTCTCTTCGGCCCTTTTAAATGTTAAAATAATAACATTTCTGTTTTAAAGTGTGAGTTGTGTGAGGTTGTAGTGAATTTTAACTTAAAGGTACGTGATATGATTGGAACACTTGAAAATGCCCCAAGACCAAATGAGTTGAAATATATACCAACTAAACACAAGCTGGAGTGGATCCCACAGCTGGAAAGATTTTTATCTATTTGTTTACTTAAAGAGAATCAAGCATGAACATTGATTCTAGCAGGGCATAACAAAAATAGGACCCACAGAGAGTACACAACAGGTTTGACTGCCACGAGGGATATTGACATAAGTTATTTCAGTATGATTCAACGTTTGACTACTAGATTTTCACAGGAGAATCCCTGCAATGTTTACTTGATTCTAGAATAGTTTCAGCCCAAGTTGAGAACTACCCGAATTATGTCATTATCTTTAAAGCTTGAATGAAAGTTTCCAGAAATCTTTCCGACATTTACTCTCTCAGTCTGGCTCCATTTAGAACCGATGGGGGTCCTTAAATGAACCCTGTGAGTGAACTGCGCACCTGTGAGTGCAATACACGTGACCAACTCTCGGGAGGGATTGTGGGTTGAACAGCTAGGGGTGGAGGCTCCGTAAGCTTTCTTATTTTAGCTTTTTAGAGCCTTCAACCTATTGCATTTAAAGCCCCAACTTGCCACTTTGTTGCCAAATATACCTCACAAAAACTATCACAATTTTCTGGGTTCGATGTCCCTTTTCTGTTCACGCCACTGAGACGTTCCACAATGTTGTTTCAAGCAGCCAGCAAAATAAACTACAGTATATGCGTGCCTAAGTTTCGCAGGAAATCGGATGTGCCGCCCGTAATTATGAACTCAGAAAAAGTACACACTACAGATAGGAGATACTAACGAGATATAACATAATTATTTCCCATTTCTTTCAATATTCGAATTTGCCCTTTCTTCATCATGATTTGATTAAAATGTTATTAGGTTATTATAATTAGCAGCGACGAAGGGGCGGATGAAATCGCAAATATAGTGTTTTCACCTGCTGATTAGCCGACGCCACAAGGCATTGAATTATTATTTCTGGGTTGAAGAATTTTTTTTTTTTTTTGGCTTTGCCTCTAATTCCACTTGTCCTAATAACATCCGATGGAATCATTTTTTCCAGGACATGAAAGGGTCACTATCACGCAACAGGTCGAACTGTTTTTACCAGCTTAATTAATTTTGCTGCTTACTGCAAAATATAACCTTGGATGGCCACATTTTTATGAGGCAAACAACTCCCAAAATAGGACACGTACTATCTAGGCTTTACAATATCAGAAATTAAAAGCTGGCATTTATATTAAATATTGCAATTTACATTTTATTGCTTCGTATACATTAACAGTCGAGAGTCTGTCTCAATCACATAAAGATACATTGATGATATACACAATTCACTATTATACAAAGAACTGACAAAATGTGGTGTTGTAATTTAACGCACGAAAACAAATCGAATGCTTAATTGCATTTTCCGCCATTAACTCCAACAAAATTTAAATGAAAAAATATAAATTGAGCAGGCTTTCAGTAGAAACGATACAAATGTTTCGCATGGGCAAATACTTAAAACATTATTCTGCATTTTTATTACTTTTTACGTAATTTGTCACATTTTATATACACATTTTAACCTTTCTGGTTTTCACAATACGGTTTCAAACAGTTAGCTAATTTTACTTTTGGTTATGATTTGAAGATCGGAAAGTTCTCTCTTCAACAATAATACAGCATTAAACTATAGAATATTAAGGTAATTTAATTAATCACGTCTTACTTAATTGTTTGTATAAGTGTTATTTTATTTTATGGTAAATAACAGTGATTACGTACTTTTTGAAAGTGACGAGATGTGGATACACGTACCAATATATTAAAGGTTAGTGACATGTATTGGAACACTTGAAAATGCGCTCAAGAACCAAATCAGTTGAAATATATACCAACTGTACACTAGCTGGAATAGATCTCCCAGCTGGAAGGATTTGCCTCTAATTTGTTTACTTAAGGGAATCAAGCATAAACATACTAGTATTTAATTTTATCTGGGCCAGATAAAAATAAGATCCATAGGAGCCACACAATACCACAAGGAGATATTGACATAAGTTCTTTTAGAATGAGTCAACGTTTGACTTACAAGATTTTCACAGGAGAATCCTTGTATAGTTTACTTGATTCTAGAGTAGTTTCAGCCCAAGTTGAGAACTACCCCAATCATTGTGCGTTTTTGTTGTAAAGATAAACATTTTTCTCGGGACAACGACATTTGCACACATTCTATTCCGGCAGACTTAAGTTGAAAATGTTTCAATACTTATAGAATCCGCATTGTTGATGCCTTTTTTTTTATCAAGATGTGTAAATAGACGTACGTTTAAACAACTCACAAACCCCTTTTGCAAAAATGCCCCTCCCCGTTAAAAACCCTTTCTAAAATACTCCCCCCTTTGGAAAAGACAAAATGAATGAGAAGAATGAGAACAGCGTTTTTGTGGAATTTATGACCTTTTTGCTTGTCACATCGTTTCACACTAGGTTTGTTTCGGTTTACTGGTCTTTATTTTCTTTTTTTCCCTTGATGTCACATCCATTTGCATCATAGTATTTCTTCGACTAATTGACGTCTTCCTTTTGCTTGTCGCCATCGAATCGAGCCTTAGAACGTTGTTTTCCAGACCTGTTGACTTTTTTGTGTTTTGCTTGTCATCGATTGCACCATAAGACAAATTAATGGGATTTTTTTGTTCCGTTTGAAATTATTCGTTGATAGCGTGCTGCAGGAAACCCTATGTGTGTATGATATGTGTGTTTGTGTGTCTGTAGGTGTGCGTGTGTGTATGTGTGTGAATGTCTACGTGTGTGTATTTGTGTTGTGTGTGTGTGTGTGTGTGTTGTGTCTGTGCGTATATGCATGTGTGGTGTCTGTGTGTTGTGTGTGTAAGTATGTGTGGGTGTGCGTGTGCAGTGTGTGTATGTATGTGCTTATGTACGTGTGTATGTGTTAGTGTTTTGTGTGTGTCTGTCAGTCTGTCTGTTGTGTGTGTAGGTGTGTGCGGATGTGTGTGTGTCTGCGTGGGTTTGTGTGTTGTGTGTGTAGGTGTGTGCATGGGTGTTCGTGTGTGCGTGTGCTATGTGTGTTCGTGTTTGTGTGGTTGTGTGTGTGTGTGTGTGTGTGTGTGTGGTGTGTGTGTCTGTGTGTCTTGTGCGTGTGTGTTATGTGTAAAAATGTGTGTGGATTTGTGCATGCGCGCGCGCGTATTTGTGTCTTTGTGTGTTGGGTACTTAGGATATTTGCAAACTGATAAGAAATAAATACACGTGAAAAAAGCATTTCGTGTTTGCAATGTATATTAACTTATGTGGACGTGTGGTGGTGATGATGATGATGATGATGATAATGATAATGGTGATAATCAAGATAATAATGGTAAATGATGATGAGTTGATGATGATGATGAATGATGATGATGATATTGATGATGATGATGATGATAATGATGATGATGATGATAATGATGATGACGGTTTCGGTTGTCCGACAGAAGAACCTTAAGAGTAAATTTCTTTAATTTGACAAACAAATCGCCTTATTTGATATTTACACTTAAAGGTTAGTGACATCATGGGAACACTTGAAATGCCTCAAGAACCAATGAGTTGAAATATATACCAGCTGTTTCACTAGCAGATGTGGATCTCCACCTGGGAGGATTTGTCTGTAATTTGTTACTTAAGGAGAATCAAGCATAAACATAGGAGTATCTTATTCTTTGCCGGGTAGGATAAAATAAGCCCCATAGAGAGCATTGCAGAAGTGTAAATATCAAATAAGGCGATTTGTTTGTCAAATTAAAGAAAATTTACTCTTAAGGTTCTTCTGTCGGACAACCGAAACCGTCATCATCATTATCATCATCATCATCATTATCATCATCATCATCATCAATATCATCATCATCATCATCATCATCATCAACTTCATCATCATTATTACCATTATTATCTTGATTATCACCATTATCATTATCATCATCATCATCATCATCACCACCACCACGTCCACATAAGTTAATATACATTGCAAACACGAATGCTTTTTCACGTGTATTTATTTTCTTATCAGTTTGCAAATATCCTAGTAACCCAACACACAAAGACACAAATACGCGCGCGCGCATGCACAAATCCACACACATTTTTACACATAACACACACGCACAGACACACAGACACACACACACACACACACACACACACACACACACACACACACACACACACACGAACACACATGCACACACCTACACACACAACACACAAACCCACGCAGACACACACACATCCGCACACACCTACACACACAACAGACAGACTGACAGACACACACAAACACTAACACATACACACGTACATAAGCACATACATACACACACTGCACACGCACACCCACACATACTTACACACACAACACACAGACACACACATGCATATACGCACAGACACACACACACACACACACACACACACAACAAATACACACACGTAGACTATCACACACATACACACACGCACACCTACAGACACAACAAACACACATACATCACACACACACACACACACACACACACACACACACACACACGAACACACATGCACACACCTACACACACACAACACACACACCCACGCAGACACACACACATCCGCACACACCTACACACACAACAGACAGACTGACAGACACACACAAACACTAACACATACACACGCAGATATGCACATACACACACACACTGCACACGCACACCCACACATACACACATGCACACACAACACACAGACACACACATGCATATACGCACAGACACACACACACACACACACACACACACACAAATACACACACGTAGACATTCACACACATACACACACGCACACCTACAGACACACAAACACACATACATACACACATAGGGTTTCCTGCAGCACGCTATCAACGAATAATTTCAAACGGAACAAAAAAATCCCATTAATTTGTCTTATGGTGCAAATCGATGACAAGCAAAACACAAAAAAGTCAACAGGTCTGGAAAACAATCGTTCTATGGCTCGATTCGATGCGACAAGCAAAAGGAAGACGTCAATTAGTCCGAAGAAATACTATGATGCAAATGGATGTGACAATCAAGGGAAAAAAAGAAAATAAAGACCAGTAAGACCGAAACAAAACTAGTGTGAAACGATGTGACAAGCAAAAAGGTCATAAATTCCACAAAAACGCTGTTCTCATTCTTCTCATTCATTTTGTCTTTTCCAAAGGGGGGAGTATTTTAGAAAGGGTTTTTACGGGGAGGGGCATTTTTGCAAAAGGGGGTTTGTGAGTTGTTTAAACGTACGTCTATTTACACATCTTGATAAAAAAAAAGGCATCAACAATGCGGATTCTATAAGTATTGAAACATTTTCAACTTAAGTATCTGCCGGAATAGAATGTGTGCAAATGTCGTTGTCCCGAGAAAAATGTTTATCTTTACAACAAGAACGCACAATGATTGGGGGTAGTTCTCAACTTGGGCTGAAACTACTCTAGAATCAAGTAAACTATACAAGGATTCTCCTGTGAAAATCTTGTAGTCAAACGTTGACTCATTCTAAAAGAACTTATGTCAATATCCCTTGTGATACATGTATTGTGTGGCTCCCTATGGATCTTATTTTTATCTGGCCCAGATAAAATTAAAATACTAGTATGTTTATGCTTGATTCTCCTTCAGTAAACAAATTAGAGGCAAATCCTTCCAGCTGGGAGATCTATTCCAGCTAGTGTACAGTTGGTATATATTTCAACTGATTTGGTTCTTGAGGCATTTTCAAGTGTTCCCAATCATGTCACTAACCTTTAATATATTGGTACTTGTATCCACATCTCGTCACTTTCAAAAAGTACGTAATCACTGTTATTTACCATAAAATAAAATAACACTTATACAAACAATTAAGTAAGACGTGATTAATTAAATTACCTTAATATTCTATAGTTTAATGCTGTATTATTGTTGAAAGAGAACTTTCCGATCTTCAAATCATACCAAAAGTAAAAATTAGCTAACTGTTTGAAACCGTATTGTGAAAACCAGAAAGGTTAAAATGTGATATAAAAATGTGACAAATTACGTGAAAAGTAATAAAAATGGAGAATAATGTTTTAAGTATTTGCCCATGCGAAACAATTTGTATCGTTTCTACTGAAAGCCTGCTCAATTTATATTTTTTCATTTAAATTTTGTTTGGAGTTAATGGCGGAAAATGCAATTAAGCATTCGATTTGTTTTCGTGCGTTAAATTACAACACCACATTTTGTCAGTTCTTTGTATAATAGTGAATTGTGTATATCATGCAATGTATCCTTTATGTGATTGAGACAGACTCTCGACTGTTAATGTATACGAAGCAATAAAAATGTAAATTGCAATATTTAATATAAATGCCAGCTTTTAATTTCTGATATTGTAAAGCCTAGATAGTACGGTCCTATTTTTGGAGTTGTTTGCCTCATAAAAATGTGGCCATCCAAGGTTATATTTTGCAGTAAGCAGCAAAATTAATTAGCTGGTAAAAACAGTTCGACCTGTTGCGTGATAGTGACCCTTTCATGTCCTGGAAAAAATGATTCCATCGGATGTTATTAGGACAAGTGGAATTAGAGGCAAAGCCAAAAAAAAAAAAAATTCTTCAACCCAGAAATAATAATTACAATGCCTTGTGGCGTCGGCTAATCAGCAGGTGAAAACACTATATTGCGATTTCATCCGCCCCTTCGTCGCTGCTAATTATAATAACCTAATAACATTTTAATCAAATCATGAATGAAGAAAGGGCAAATTCGAATATTGAAAAGAATGGGAAAATAATTATGTATATCTCGTTAGTATCTCCTATCTGTAGTGTGTACTTTTTCTGAGTCATAATTATACGGGCGGCACATCCGATTTCCTGCGAAACTTAGGCACGATATACTGTAGGTTTTATTTTGCTGGCTGCTTGAAAACAACATTGTGGAACGTCTCAGTGGCGTGAACAGAAAAGGGACATCGAACCCAGAAAATTGTGATAGTTTTTGTGAGGTATATTTGGCAACAAAGTGGCAAGTTGGGGCTTTAAATGCAATAGGTTGAAGGCTCTAAAAAGCTAAAATAAGAAAGCTTACGGAGCTCCACCCCTAGCTGTTCAACCACCATCCCCTCCCGAGAGTTGGTCACGTGTATGCACTCACAGTGCGCAGTTCACTCACAGGGTTCATTTAAGGGACCCCCATCGGTTCTAAATGGAGCCAGACTGAGAGAGTAAATGTCGGAAAGATTTCTGGAAACTTTCATTCAAGCTTTAAAGATAAATGACATAATTCGGGGTAGTTCTCAACTTGGGCTGAAACTATTCTAGAATCAAGTAAACATTGCAGGGATTCTCCTGTGAAAATCTAGTAGTCAAACGTTGAATCATACTGAAATAACTTATGTCAATATCCCTCGTGGCAGTCAAACCTGTTGTGTAGCTCTCTGTGGGTCCTATTTTTGTTATGCCCTGCTAGAATCAATGTTCATGCTTGATTCTCTTTAAGTAAACAAATTAGATAAAAATCTTTCCAGCTGTGGGATCCACTCCAGCTTGTGTTTAGTTGGTATATATTTCAACTCATTTGGTTCTTGGGGCATTTTCAAGTGTTCCCAATCATATCACGTACCTTTAAGTTAAAATTCACTACAACCTCACAACAACTCACACTTTAAAACAGAAATGTTATCTATTTTAACATTTAAAAGGGCCGAAGAGTAACCACACTTTACACTATTTTATAGATGTCATATCCAACCTTTTATACAGCTGGATTCAACATTTATAATGTCAGATCCAGCTGGTTAAAGGTTAAATACAATATCAAAAATGTGTGGTCACTCCTCGACCCTTTTAAATGTTGAGAGAGCATTTCAATTTTGACAGTGCACTGTTTCGTTTTATGGTTGAATGAATACTTTACTCTTGCTTTTACACCTATGTTTTTCATCTTACAGATCAGCGTTGTCATTTGTATTTAAAGCTTTAATTTGAAGAACTCTTACATCCACAACTGGCGCACACCCCTAATCTACCATGATAGCAAATCGAACGCAGTGGCGTTTTCTCCCACCTCCTCCTATCACTACATCTACGGTCATGTCCCTTTTTTCATTCCGCTCCCTTCGGCATAGAAGATATACCAATTTCACTCATGTTCACATAAATGATTAAGAAACGTCTCATAATCTTCTGAAGATGACAGGTTGGTCGGGTTCTTTACGGATGCCAGGAACATCCAAAAGGCCTTGTCCTCCTATTCGTCTCTCCTTCAGCACACATATTTTCCTATTTTCCCCTAGATATTCGACGTATTTCAATTAACTGCCTAGTAGAGGATATTGCAGTGTGCATGTTCATATCTTATCAAGATCACGGGGTAGGTTCAGTGACACCAGGGTCTCACGAGTAAGACACGCTTATCTCCCCTAGCTAACCTTCAACTCAACATTTATGACGCGTGTAGCCTTTTGTGCATACATTATTTCGAAACATTACGCAGAAAGCTCGATCAACTGAAGCGTGTACATTAAGAGGTTCGTTGTTATCTCTCTACCCCGTTTCAATCCAAGGGCGGCATCGACGGGTGGGGGGGGGGGGAGAGGAAGGGGCAGGGGATGCCGAAAAGTGAAGGGTTATTTTTTTGCGTATTTGTTGACAATGCCCCTAAGATTATGCACCATATAAGTATTGAGGTACCACCACGTGGGTAAGCACCATGTATCAGTCTTTAATAACATTGATTTTTTTTTTTTTTTTGGTGTTCGCATCGATTTGCACCATATTATTAGTGTCCGGAGAAACATGATGACCTTTTTATACTTGTCACGAAATTGCCTTGGGTTTACTACGTCGCCCCTGTCTCAACTCACTTCATGAATAGGGTAGAAACAGAGGATTTCGCCATGATAGAATGGAAATTGGTCGTCATATTTCATTCCGAAAGACTTTGCGTGTGACACTACCCACTGCCTAACAAAACTGACTGAAGTATTCGTACATTTCCGTGAAATCGTTGCGCAAGAAGGTTGTCCAACTCTAGAAAAACGAAAAATAAAATATAATAAACCAAAATAAATCCACAGTTAAAATTCGAGGTTACTCATATATTAAAGACGATTTTCCTCCAGACTATTAAATCACCCATTTCCTCCATACCTTCCTTCTTAATATTCACAATGAATCTGCGCTTTTATTTTTATTGCAAACCGATATAAGTCGCAATTTGTTTACCTGTCTAGTCCTATTTAGCGAAAAAAGACGCTGGACGAGGCTATTTGGATTATTTACGAGCGCCCTTTCGTCTCGAGCAACAATACGAAAAACTATAAAGAAAATACCAAATGATCTGATTTTGACCGAGCCGCTTAGTCATGCATTAATACATTGTATAAAGACACTGGCGGCAATTGGCTAAACTGGGATAGCGTCATATGACCCGATCAAAGTTCTCACCTTCTATCTGTGACGTTTCTTCCACTGAAGATTGAGTTAGAAGGTTAGTCTTATACCTATGCGTAACCCTAACAGGGATATAGATATAGTAATCAAACCTATTTATTCGTTATTACCCCGAAGGCCAATATCCGACATAGAAAGTTCGTGTGGCGCTCTAGGAAGGAATTCGAAGGTTTCCTACCAAAAGATTAGACGCACGATGACTTTTATCATTAAGTGTCGATTTCAACCTCTGTTTTCATATTGAGACCATTCGATTTGAGGTTGCTTCCGTTGGTATAACACAGCAGGTTAGGGTTTGGGAAAACATG
Organism: Eucidaris tribuloides; assembly: GCA_001188425.1. NCBI lineage: Eukaryota > Metazoa > Echinodermata > Echinoidea > Cidaroida > Cidaridae > Eucidaris > Eucidaris tribuloides. The sequence goes on from JZLH01S0372685.1 coordinate 44,138, forward strand.
ACTTGATAATTTTAGTTCTATTAATCAGGTGTATCTTTTTTCATAATATTCGCGTGAATATTTGACCAATCAAGACGGATTTTAAGGCGATTATGTCATGTCAAAATTTAATGCTACCCTGAACTTGAAAAGCCATTGCTTTAATTTATGGCAAACCAAAATGCAGATTGTTAACTGTTTTTAATTTTAGTAATACGAACAGCTATGCAAGGCATAAATATGAATAAATTCACGCTTTACAAAAAGCAGTGCTCTGTTACAGTTTAGAACTAGGAGTATTAAGAGAAAATATTTATTGCGATTGTCCATTACAATTGTACAAATGTGACAATATCAAATTCGAATGAATAGCGTTAAGGCATCATTTAATAATATTTCCAGTTAAAAATTGAAGATTTGGTTGCATTGGTTGCATTCTCCATGCAACCAATGTCTCTGATAAGGTCGTAAACTTAAGCTCTTTAAAAAGCTTGCAGTTTGAAACGATGATTACGTGCTTTCAATTATAGTAAAAACCAATGTGAGACCATTTCAGTTTCTCCATAGACTGTTGTGTTAGAGAATTGTTATCCCTGGACATTATTCATGTGCTGACATTTATCTGTACATGTTTTGCCAATGACGCCATAACTGTCAAACATTTTGTGTTCTAGGGTGTTTATTTGTCCATTCAACCACGATTATGTAGGTCGGACATTAACGTTTCATGTTTTTTTAAATGAGGCATCCTCGATGTAACACAATGTCTTCGATATAAAAAAAAAACAACAAAAAAAAAACGACACGGGTTGTGTGTCTGGGCGGAAAGCGTTCCATATGTAAAAGAACATGCATCGATTGTAATTAAATTGATTTCAAGCCAGTCAATGATTCGCTCGTTGAATGGTTTGTTTAGTTAGTACATCACCTTCGATGTAACTAGTGATGCTGAATGGGTTTTCCTCGTCACTTTCACTCAGCACGAATGTAATTTGGCATAAATAAAGGGGGAAAAGGGTGCAGGTTTATCGCTTTGTATCCCTGCGTACAGACGTTAGCTCACTCGACTTCACACATTATCCCCTGATCATTGGACCCATGTCAAGCCTGCACATTAATGTGCTCCACAAGACTCCCCGGGGAGTAGTATACTAGCCCAACAGCCTGTTATGCGCTCAAGAGCTAATTCATCATGTTCATTCACAAATGGCTTTCTCACTCCTCCCAGGTACCCATTTAAACTCCTGGGTGAAGAGAGGTAATGCAAGTGAAGTGTCTTACTCAAGGATACAATATAGCCGTGACAGGATTCGAAACGGAGATCTCATTGTCGGGAAGCCATGGCCTTACCCACTAAGCCACGACGCGTAGCGACGCCTCCTGTTAATACAAGATAAAGCTTGAACATACGAAATGAGGGGGGGGGGGAGAACTATAGACCGAGGGTTCGAAAGACCACGGATCTGTGTGGTCCGAATGGATGGTGTATCTGATAGACAAACTTCGCGAATCAATGCTTGAAAGAATAAGTCTATTTCTTCTTCTTTTCCTACGGTCTAATTCAATTTGCACAATTAAAGATAAGGTTCAGGATATGTAAGTCCATTACTTCCCTTTATCATCATTACCACACGGTAGTTTAGTACTTACAAATAGTGTGTTGAACGTTTGAGATATATACGTCACGAACTTGTTGTTTTATGAGAAAACTCATAACGATATGCTACCAGAATATTGCTCTTTCCGTGAGTTTAAATTTTGCTCATATTGCAGAACACGGTTTTGTGTTCGTTCACATGACCAGCTGAGCTCAGCTGTCAGTGGGTGACTACGTACACTGATATCTCTGCGTGACCTTCGGCTAGCGGCCGATTAGACATTTTTGGAACTAAGGGAACGTGCCCGTCACTTTGCAAAATTTGAAGTTTCACCGTCCAGATTTTCAACAAAACTACGTATTCTACCCAAAGGTTCCATTACAAGCGTTTAGATTAATCTTCATATTGTGAACGATTTGAGCTAATTTGATTCATTTTGCCGTTTTCTGACGTGCAAATCCTGAATCCTATCTTTAAAACTTTTTAAGACTTTTTTTAGACTTACAAACTATGGCCACTATCCTCAATCTACTGGGTCGTAGGTATATCGGGCTGTTACTATACCGGTGATCAAAGAGTTAACCAAATGTCATTTCTTTTTCTTTAATTAATCGCCGTCTGAAACTTTCGGAATCACAGGACATCGCCTCTACCATAATTATTTGCCACTGGCAGGAATTGTCGTGGCGGAGCTGATCGCTTTGTCAAAAATAACAAGCAGGTAACCAGTACTTCCTTGTGACTCATTCAACGTTTACAACATGAATATCACATTTGACGTATGTAGCATAGTGGGATATTAGAGTAGCTTCATGTGACGTATAGGACATTGTTTTGTTGCTTTAAATGGACGAGAATTGACAACCAGCAAGAATGGGTGGGCGAATGTTTCTTATGTAAGACAGTGTGGGCGTTAGCTGTGGATTAATTGTAACTCCCCCTCCGGCCTATGTATTTTGCATGGCTCGCCAGTTCAGACAATTCAAGGTCTTATCTTTGCTACGATTGCATCTAATTAAAAAGGTATAATCTGTTGCATTATACTCTTTTGTTACAAATATAAAACTGTTTCAATGGAGATTTAATCGGTTGAAAGACGTACGATGAGTCATGTGAATTTCAGTATAGATTGAAGGTCCATCGTCACAGTAATGGAAATGTTAAATCCAAAATGTTCCCGAGAAACAAAACAAATAATCAGATGACTTTTGCAGCTCTCTCTAACTTGAATACCAGCTCCCTGCCCACCCTGCGAACAAGGCATGTTCATCATTTTTTAATATCTAGATGACTTTTTATATCACATGATTCCTGTTCAGTTTCACTGCAATTATCTCATATGTTTTGGAATATGTTGGTGATCTCCTTCTTTAGATATTCCAGCTAAGGTAAGTCCAAATTCCCCGGGGGGGCCAGTGTCATTACAAGGTGTACACCATGCGCGTGTATGGACTTTCAAAATAGACCCTAAACACGTAATTGAAAGTCGATCTCAGACTACCCTAAACAAGTATTCAAGTCTGAAAAGATACCCTTTTGAAGTAAGCATTCTGTTAAAAGTATCCCTTTTTTCCGATTTTGGCGATTTTTGATACCCTTTTCGGATGTTACGCGCGTACATCGTCCGACCGTGAAAAAACCCTTTTTACGCGTTTTTTCACTACGCGCATGTTGTTACACGTTCGTAATGGTACTGGCCCCCCTGGGCCAAATTCGTTCATGTATTTTAAAGAACACATTCCACCTGTTGGTCAATCTTTACCTCCACCAGAAAGCCCCACAAAAAAGCCTTTCACACCAAAAAGGGATTCTGAGCTACGTAGAGAGCCTTATTTCCTATTTGGCTGTGAAGTTCTAAACTTGAAATTTGGAGGATCTGAAAGTTATTCCTGCAAGAAATTTTTGGAAAATAATTATAAACAGACTGTCACCCTTACCATGCTTACCGTACGGTACTGGACCTCGATGACAAGCTGGCATACCAGAGTTTCTGACGTGCGATATTCACAGCAATTGTCTATAGCTATTGTGTGGGACTAGGCACACACTCTGACACACACCATTTGATTTCTCTACAGTTTTAATTTGTACAAGGGGTTGGATATTGAGCAAAATTTGAACCCTTACTTTTTCTTTAAATACATAAACCGATTATTGATATCTTATTCAAACCACCTCCAACAAAACTGTTTACTATTCAGCTACAGTATAACTCATATATAATCTGGTGTATAGTTTTTGTGTTATTAAATACCAAACTTGACAAATCTTAGTTTAAAACACCTAGTACCTGTGTGAGTCTGTGACGATATCTGGGTTTATGTCTCCGTCAGAGTACGTGTGTCTGTCTGTGTGACTTCGGGATAGCGGTGATGATGGGGGGGGGGGGCGGTATGACGTTCTCGGATTCATTCTGACGATAACTGATAGCCGGAAATCACCTAAGTCTCAACCTCTCACACCTCATGAATATTAATGATGATGCATCCCTTTCACCTCATGAATATTAATGATGATGCATCGCAGCGGCTGTGAAGTACGAAGGTACAGGGCGTGCTGAATGATGAATGATTTAAGATCTACCAACGAGTAAATTTACTATGGTTATTTGCCCGTGAGAATTAAATCTGTGCGTGACATGCTATGTAATCCTTTTAAATGCCAGATCAATTCTAGCAGACTCAAATTTATAAGAAAAAAATGTTTAAATCCCCCTAATTTTAAATGATACTACTACTACTACTAATACTTACAGTTTAAAGATCGAGATTTGAGTAAATCTTATGTAATGTGGGTATTTGGCTCTCCACTTTGAACAATAACCATGCACAATGATGTTACCATTGCGTTTGTTTGATAGAACCAACGAACTTGGCATCTTATTGAATTCGCGGATAAATTAACCAATCAAATAAAAAGTAAAATGACAAAGAAGCCAGTAAATTATTGTGACACGTATTGATGATTTTTCGACAACCTTTTTGTTTCTTTGCTCGTGTGATAAAAGTATTAACACTTACCATATCCACAGCTCTTTACGGACAACTTAACTCTGGATATCTACCCTTGGATATTTACCCCTAGGTAATTCCCCAGGTAAATATACCCATGGAAAAAATTACCCATGGAATAATTACCGCCAGTAGAGGAGAGTTACGACTAGGACAATTACTGTATGGAGGGGTCAGTTTTGTCTATGACAATTTACCAAAGGATAATTAACGCTGTCGACCTGTCTATAAAAATGACAAGAACATGAAGAAGGAACAAATGTGTTTAATGAATTGTCTGGAGAGAGGCAGTATTATGGTTGTAATTGTCTAGTTTGTAATTATCCTGGGGAAGCTTAACCCGTTGGCTACGGGAACCGGATGTGTCCTGTGTTAACTCTATATGATTTCCAGAATCTCGGAGCCAACGGGTTAAGCTGGTAATTTAGTCTAAGTGATATCTTTCCTGATTGGAAATTCTCCTGTGGCTAATTGTCCCTAGTAATCTATTTGGGTTGTCCTAGAACCATTCGGTTTGTGTCATTTACAAAATATAATACACAAGGTAAATTTTGAGTGCGTTATCCATATCTTTCTTGATTTCTATTACGTCACATTTAGCGTTAACCTGTTGGAGACGATTTGGTTTCACTATAACACTCATTTTCCATAGACCCCAAGACGAATTAACTAGTACTTAGTCTCCAACGGGTTAAAAGACAGATTTATACGTATTCGTCGTCGTTATTTCACGTAAAAGAGCAAAATATAAATGGGATATTCGGAACATAATGTAATAGTTCCACTATGCTTTAACTCCCTTTTAAAATCTTTATCGAGTGTTGTTTAATTCTTATGTGAATATACCGTACATTCACCATCAGCAAACTTCGTTTGCCATTTCGATATTTGTTTTTTATAAAGGACATAAGATATGACAATTACGTATAGGCTAATAATCGTTTCGACGCAAAACACACATCATAGATAAATTATAGACAAATAAAAAGGATCCTTTCGTTTTTAGGGTATTAGTCACCATCTACATGGAATCATTTGGAAATCACAAAACGCAATCGAAACAGCAGATAATCATTGTTAGCAGTCGTAAACAGAGCATCAGATAGTCCTAACGTCCGTGTACTTGGGTTCGTTGATATCATTTATAGTGCGTAGCAGGGAAGCGACGTACGTAAGCAATTTCCGAATGTGATTTACGTCAATTTACTATTTGACCCAGCATTCAGACGACTGATAACTCATAGCAACTTACTCGGAGCATTGCAGTCTTTCTATCCAGCTCGGAGCCGTGTGCTTTCACTGAAACAAACCCCAAATATTTAAGAATATCAGCATTTAATCAAGACTTGTATTGTTACTCCATCTCTATAAAAATTTACAAACACTAATCTAGAGATTTACAATGGCCCGATCGCGAGTCTTCAAATATGTCTTATGTTTGATAGGGTTGATGTTCCGAACGATTTCGAACATTTTAGAACTCTTTCCGAAGACTTGTGCTTGCGGACACAATTGTTTCACGTTACCGGTGGTTCAGTAATCTGAATATGAAATGTTTCTTTTTTTTCAAAAATTGGATGTGTTAATTCAAAATTCCATTGGTCTTTTGACCACCGGGGATTCTATTGCATAAAACTTGCTAAAAAATTTCTTTGGTAAAATATGAAAACTCCGGTTCACATAGGAAAAAAGTAAAAGTTTTATGTAATAAGCTCCTGGATTCTAAATGGTTACAATAGCCATGAGACCTACCATGAATAATGAAACCTCTGAACACCAAGTTTTTAATTGACTGTAATCGTTTCTAAAAAAAAATGGTACCTAAGGCAAATTGTTCTGGGGATTTCAAGATGGACCATTTTAAAGCTCGGCGTAAATCGTTCATGATGGAGAGAGAATGTTTTTCTTTTAGTTGTCCGAAATAGGCCTACATAATTTTTCACTATCAAAAGAAGACAAACTTTCGAGCTATTACAACATCATCTTCAATACCTTTATAAATTTGCGCAAATTGGTTGTACCATATAAGGAACAATAGATGTTGTACTGACCTGATACTACCGGCATACTTACAGGAACCAGGTGGTTTATTACAGAGTTCTAAAAATATATGCGGAATTTGCATCCATTTGTAAAAGATGCAAGGGTGTTTTACTGAAGGTAAAAACTAATCCAAAATAATATGTATCGTGAGCAATAAAGCTGTGTGGCTGTCCTGCATGAGCTGTCTAAAACTAAAAATGTCACACCGTGGGATAAAAACATTGTTCGTTTGCCTATGAGAAAAAAGGAGGTAGGCTATACTGTTTATACTGGATCAAATTATCTCGACGTAATAAAAAAACGAAATATCAAGTGAATCTGTCTGAGCATTTTATAAGTGCATCAAACATTTCTAAATCATTGAGTAGCTTTGAATTTATACGAATTCGCTATCTTTTTTCAAGATGATAAACTGTAACAATCGTTTCGTTCTGAATGTCTATTTACCCTTTTCGCTACCATCTACTCTAGAAAACTCGTTCCCTGTGACATTGAAATTTCCTTCCTGCCCGTATATTTTCCCTCATAATACTTCCGATAGTCTCCATTCATGCTCCATTGCTACTTCTTGTCGTTGTCGTTAGCTCTGATTGATTGCGTATTGCAGCGGAATCAAAACTCTAACAAACATTTA